>PJEM01019337.1:0-16194 GCA_004023845.1 Helogale parvula
CCAGGCAGGGGTGAGGCTGAGAGTCTGAGATCCAGTCAGGGGTGAGGCTGAGAGTCTGAGATTCAGGCAGGGGTGAGGTTGGAGTCTGAGGTCCAGGCAGGGCTGAGGCTGGGGTTATGGGATCCAGGCAGGGGTGAGGCAGTTCCTCCTGAAAACTCGGGGCGGGGGGGATCGTGTTTGCTGTCCCGGCTGGGAGGACAGGGCCTGTGTCTGTGCCTTGAGCCTGGAGCAGTGACAGGAATTCTGACCCGTTCCCCAGTGATGTCCGTTCTGCGGTGTCCAGGGGACTTCAGTCCTTTGTGGGGGGGACACCCTCCAGCCCCAGGTTCCCTCCACGCACCTTCCGAGTCTGCGGAGCCCAGAACGTTCCCGGAACCCCCCGTTTTGTGCAGAAAGCCGCAGGGTTTTCTCTTGCAGACGAAGGGCCGTCTGGGGGTAAGATCATGGTGGGAGCGTCCTGCACCCAAAGTCCACGGATGGGCCTCACAGACCCTGGAGCGGGGACATCGCAGGTCCCTGAGCTGGGACGCAGACCAGGGGCGGAGGCCGCACACACCCTTGTGCGCTGAGCCCCGACCACGTTCCCTGCGAGACGCTGGCATCCTGCGGCTGGAGCCCCCGCGGCTGCCGATGTCCGTGCAAAGGTCCTGTGGTCCCCGCCCGTGCCTCCCTGGGTCCGCCTCCCAGCTCCGTGCACACGTGACTCCTGGCTGCAGAGCAAACCCACTGGCCATCCTGAGTGACACGTGTGCGTCCCGCAGTCCTTCCCGGAGCCGGGGAGGGAGGGCTCGGGTCCTCAGATGTGCGCTTCCCGAAAACGGTACCGAACCTGCAGTTTTGCACCTTGAAGACCAGAAGCTCCGCAGAGAGAAAGACGCAAGAAGCACATGCAGACGAGGCCCGGTTCCCCCTCTCGTTTTCCGCTTCTGAATCTTCCTTCGGAGGCGAGTCCACCCGGCTTCCAGGATGGATTCGTGACCCCCATCTGATTTGCTCTCGACTGAAGGCCGCAGGGAGCACCCGGTGCCCAGGGGGCCCCACGGAGAATTCTTCCCGACAGAGAGGCAGGTCCGTGAGTCCGGCTTCCAATGCAATCCCACCCCTGCCTGCTTCGCCTGATGAAGCCATGGGCCCCTGGGGAGGGCAGGGGGCTGCTCACCCTCCGTGCGTATCCTCACCCTGCCTTACCCGGGAGGCATCGCCAACAGCCGCACAGGGCGGCCGAGCCCTGGCGGGAGACGGGGAGACGGACGGTCAGGGATTGGTCGTCCAGGTCACAGACACTGGGAAATCCCACCTGTGCTGTCGGCAAACTCAAGACCAGAACGTTCCAGTGGGAATGTGTGTGGGGGGGGGGGGGGGGAGTCCTGCGCTCAGGCACGCACGCGGGGAGAAAAGAGGCCGCATTTCTCCTTCCCCCATCGCGACTTCTAGCCGTGCCTTCAACTGATTAGACGAGGCCCACCTGCACCAGGGAGGACCGGTCCGCCTCCCTGCATCCACTGAGTCACAGGCTCGTCCTGTGCATAATCCCCCTAACGGGCGCACCCAGGATGCATCCATCTCTGGCACCAGGCCCAGTGAGGCGGAGCCACAGCCGAGCGCAGCTGGGCACGTCTGCTGGGTACTCCTTTCTGGCTTCCCCTCCGGCTCGGGATTCTCAGGAGCCTTGACTGGGACCGGGTCCACTGCCCTTCCTTCGCCTCACGCCACCCGGACACAGCCTCGGATCTGGGGTCCCCGCACGGATTCACCCCCGCAGCCGCGGGCCTCGGGACGCCCTCGGCGAGGATTAACACGGAAATGTCTTCCCAGGCGACTTCGCTACTTGAAGGTGGGGGTCGGGGGTGCGGGGCCGCGGAGCCACTACATCAAACCCACAGGGTCCGCTTCCGTCTGCTTGATTAGTGGGCCTCCAATACACTCTTTATTTTGCAAAATGTATCGACCGCACGGATAATGGGCTCCTCCGGCCTCTTAGTGGATTAGATTATTAGCAATCAATGCAGCACGTGTGATGTGCAAATAGATGCGCGTCGCCCTCTCCGCTCCCCTGCACTCCCCCCGATCCGTGTCCATTTGTTTCCAGAAGGTGAATCTTCTGTTTATTTGGAGCCGGAGCGGAGAGGGGCGCAAACCCATCCTCCAGGAGGCCGGAGACCGTGCACCCCGCACAGCGCGCGCCGTAGGCCGCCCGAGGCTTGGGGGGCGGGGGGGGGTCCTCCGTCTGGGTGAGGCGGGTCCGTGAACCGGGACCTGGCATTCGTCCCCTGGAGGGGGTTTCCAGCTCCCAGGCAGCTTTGGGAAGAGCTCCGCGCATTTATTGAGCGTCTATTATGCTCTGTGTACCGAGAAGGCCAGTCGACCCGAACGGAAGGCGTTTCGGAGGAGCACGGCGACCTTGAGGCGACCTTGAGACACGCACAGAGTGTGAGCAGGAAGCCCCGACGTTGCTGCTTCTGCCTGGGGAGGGGGGTTCTCTCCAAACTTGTGGGGTCCCGCTGGGAGCCGAGCGCTGGGAGCGCAGCTGGATGCGCATGGAGGCGCCCACGTTCCGCCCCCAGCGCGCGCCGCGTGCTGGGAGTGCCCAGCGTGGAGCAGGTGCGCACCGGCCTCTGCTGCCTGGGGGACGGCCTGCGAGGCGGAGACCCCACGTCCCCCCTTCCCAGGCGTGCCTGGGCGGCGATGGCGAGTCTGCGGCTCAGCAATGGTTCCGCTCAACCAAGCGCGGCGCGCGCGCCCACAGGCACGTCGCACCTGCCCCGTGGGACCGCGCGCTGCACCCCCGCCGCGCCTCCCGGACAGGACATTGCTTCCATCCAGCCTGCGGACGCCAGTCCCCGCGGGGACGCCGCCTGAGCCACCTGAAGAGCAGGCAGGGCACACATGGAACCGGGCGCAGCAGAGGACGGGCTCCCAGCCGGGGTCGCGCCCCCCACCCTGGGGTCTCCTGTCTTAGAACAGAGTCCCCGCCTACCCAGGACCAGCGCGCCCTCTGTCCCCCCCGTCTGTCCGCCCCTCGCGGCTCCCAGACCCCCGCCCGCGCCTCTTTGTTATGAATCCCAGTCCAATTGTTTCTGCTCGCAAGGAATGCGCGCGCGCGCGGGGCCAGCGCGCGTCTGTCTTTAATCGATCTAATTATCAGAAAATGCAGTTTGCAATCAGCCCCGAACAACACGGGCCTTCTTTTCCAGCTGTTCTGAAAGGGACCGGCCACATCCCCCGGCCTCCACAGGCCCGGCACATGAAAGTAATTTTGTGCTCAACTGTCTCTAAGTAATTAGGCTGTGATGTAAAGGGGCCTTTCTGCATCCGCTCGGACTGAGGTATTCGCAGTAATTATGAGCCAGCCGCTCCTTAGGAAGACACACCTTATGCATTTTACATGAGCCTCGTCTATTAGCATAAGCTGGCTATCAAAGAGCGGCGGACCCACTACCTTCCTTTTCATGTAGCGGCCTCCAATTCCCCAGAAATATCATAATTTGAAAACAGGGACGATGCTGATTTGTTTCAGCTGTGATTTGTTGCGTTTTCCCCTCTTCTTTGTCATCTGCCTGCCGAAGGCCCCCCCACCCCGGCGGCCGGCGGGGGGGCTCCTGTTCCCGGCAAACAAGTGTCCGCCTTCCCGGGGAGCGCGGCATTGACATGCAGGAGGGGGCTCCCTGCGCCCCGCCGTGTCTGACGCCCAGACCGAATCCCTTAATGTTATTAATTAGGAGGTCGGAAGAGAGTCCTGTTGTGCGAAGTCAGTCTCAGGGGCCCAGGGGGCGGCCGGGGCTTGAGGGGCCAGACACCTGTGCCTGCTTGCTCTACCCAGACCCGTGCGGGTCAGGGTGAGGGCCCCACCTCGCCCCCTGGACCCCCGGGAGCCCCGGACAGAGTGCTGCCCACGAATCCCGGGGCTTTGCTGGAATGTTCAAGGGCCGGTGGAGAAATGCCCTGACAGTGTCCGCAGGGCTGCAACGCCGTGGCCGAGTATCCACCCCGCGCAGGTGCAGGACCCCGGCCGCTAGGACGCGGCCGCAGGAGGCAGCAAACGTGTCAGACTTCGCGTCCCCTGCGTGGACCCGGATCACCACGACGCGCAGGGACGGCGGCCAGACTCAGGTGTCGAACCGCACGTGACCCCGTGTGCAGAAACTGTCCCAAACAGCCAACTCCAGACACAGAAGGGGAACTGGAGAGAGGCTGCGAATGGGGGCGGGGTTTCGTCTTGCAGGATGAGAACGTTCTAGAACCAGATCCAGGTGCTGGCTGCACAGCGTGGTGAATGCCCTAAATACCCCTGAACGGTGCATGTAAAAGTGAGTCAGCTTATGTGAATTTGGAATCAAATGAGACGTGTGTAAAATGGAGGGGAAACATATGGTGGTGAGCATATAAGCAGTGCCTACTGTATACCACGCGCAGGCGGTGTGCTCAGACTCGGGTCCCTGCACCAGGAAAAGGAAACCACAGACTGGAGTGTGCCCTCCCCCATCGGCCTGAACGCAGGGCAGGCCGTCCCCTTGTTAATGCGCGCCCTGCTGACCTAGCGGTCAGGACACAGAGTGCAGTCTGCACAGTGACCTCGGCAGATCACCCTACCTTCCACGAGCTCCCCCCACAGTTACCTTCCCCTCACTAGTCCGCGTTAGGTAGTTAGCTCTCCACAGATTTGTTAAAATGACATACAAGTTCGCCGTCTAGCCCTCTCTCCGTGTCTTCAGTTCCTTTTCTGTGAGCCTCCCCCCGACCCCGTGCATATATAGTGTGGTTTTTTCCCCTTGTTAATCCTTTATCTGTTTCATTTGCAGGCCCCAGGCACAGAACCTAAGAGGATACAGGAAAGGTGTTTTGTGTTGTGCAGAGGGCTCAGCACAATAGAAATCAGTGCGTCCGTGAAGGGAGGTGGGCACAGTCCTTCCAGCGAGTCTCCACACCCCCAATGCCTGTGGGGTAACAAATGAGCGGGGGAGGGGGCAGGGACTAGAATGGGGCAGGGGGACCGGGCAGAAGGGTTTCCGACTTCCAAACTGGGCTGATGAGCCAGTCAGAGCAGAGGGGACAGGACACGGAGGAAACGGGTTCATCCACGGGTGGGGTGACTCAAAGACCCCAGTCGCCCGTGGGTCTGCGGATGGCGGAGCAGGGTGCTGGGGCCCTGGTGGGCGAGGCCACGGGAAGGAGGAGGAAGGGACACACACAGAGCCGGGGGAGGGTCCCTGCGAGTGGGCGGGGCGTTCGGAGCTTGGCTGGGGCGCCCAACGGCGGGGTTAGCCTGTGAGGCGGGCTCTGCACGGGTGGGTCCCTGCACCCCAAACAGGAACACGCGTGTTCGCAGCAGCCTGGGTCACGGCAGCCCCCGTGTCCGTGGACGGACGGTGGGAACCACGGAGCTCAGACACCTGCTGCCGGCTGGTCGGACCCGGAAAGAAAAATCCAGGGAGCGCCCGGGGGGCTCAGTCGGCTGACCGTCCGACTTTGGCTCAGGTCAGGATCTCACGGTTCGTGGGTTCGAGCCCCGCGTCGGGCTCTGTGCTGACAGCTCGGAGCCTGGAGCTGCTTCCGATTCTGCGTCTCCCTCTCTCTCTGCCCCTCCCCTGCTCACCCTCTGTCTCTGTCTCTCAAATATAAATCAAAATACTAGTAATAATAGTAACAACTGAAAAGGCCGACCACCAAAATGTGGTTGTCCGGGTGCCTCCTTGTCCTGTCCCTGGAAGAAAAAAATGTAAAAAGGTGTCATTCCGCCTATTTTTAAACGAAATGAAATTGCAGTGCAAACATTTAGCGCCACGGACAAGGTCCGCGGAAGAAACACAGAAACGTGAAACATCGGCGATGAGAAAGCGCACAGGCCGGGATCTGAAGCCTCAGGTTGAGTTTCAAGGGTGTGCGTCATGTGGATGTGAACGGGGGGCTCCATTCGGGGAGGGGGCGCGGGGGGAACGCTCGGGGCCGCGGGCGTTTGCAGAGGGGCCAGCCCTGCTCAGGTGCAGGTTCCGAGAGGCATAACCGCCTTCCTCGCTTGCGGCTGCAGCGCGCACAGCGCACGCGCGCACATGGAGCATCAGGATGGAGAGGGGTCCTCGCGTGCACCCGAGCTGACAAGGCCTCTGAGGCCGCGGGTGGCCTCCGTGCCCGCACCCGTCTCTGCGCGCCCACGTGGCCTGCGGGGCACCCTAGAGTTCAGTGGGCGACACCGTGCTGGGCACCCAGACCTTCCGGATGCGGCACCAGGGCGCACGGCCGGGCGCTCTGCGGCTGCAGCCACTCCTCGGAGACCCGGCGGCAGGTGTAGGGGGCCGAGGCCGAGGCCAAGTCGCCCCCACCCCCGCCAGCATTTCGGGGTCGGGTCATTGGTGCCTCACACAGGACGCACTTACTTGTCGCAGGCTGGAGGCTGGAGGTCCGGGTGGGCGGCCAGCACCCCTCCTCGGGCCTCCCTACGAGGCAGGGGGAGCGCGCGCACACACACGAGGGTGGGTCTCACATGTCCCTCCTCATCCCGGCGCAAATGCCACCGCGGGGGCCCGGCCTACATGACCTCATGCCTCCCCGAACCCCTCGCCCAAATCGCATCGCTCGGAAGGTAATAGTTCAAGATATGCATTTGGGGAGCGTCGAGCGGCCCGCGGAGCGCAGACATGGCCACTCCCAGACACCCACCAGGCCGATGTTCACAACAACGTGACCTAAGATGTTTTTCTTGTAAGTGTTTGTTTTTGAGAGAGAGACAGTGTGAGCAGGGGAGGGTCAGAGAGAGAGGGAGACACAGAATCGGAAGCAGGTTCCAGGCTCCGAGCTAGCTGTCAGCACAGAGCCCGACGCGGGGCTCGAACCCACGAACCGTGAGATCATGACCTGAGCTGAAGTCAGATGCTCAACCGACTGAGCCACCCAGGCGTCCCCGGGACATAAGATGATCTTAACCTCGATGGTCCCTTCACACCAAGGGCACAGGACATGTGGCCGTGAAAATGCACGTGACCGAAACAATACATGACAAAAAAACACAAAAATCTAACCCGGATCCGTATCCAGGACGATGGGGACCGAAAAGAGGGGCAGATTTGAAGACCAGCAAACCCTCAAGGTTGCAGCATCAGGTCCCCGTTTTACCAGAAGGCCCTGGGTGCCGGCACGGGTCCCAGATGGGCACGTGCACACCGGTTCCTGCCATCCCGCCGGCCGGAGGCACGCGGCGGGACGTCCGGGGTTTGACAGGAAAAACAACCCACTAATTTTTTCAAACACGTCCATCTTCACGAAGCCTGATTTTTCTTTTCTTTTTTTTTCTTCCAATTTTGTGTTTTCGCGTTGAGTGTCTCTGCCCGGCCCCTTCAGGGTGGACGAGCGGAACTCTGGAGAAGGCTTGATGGTGCTGAGGTCCTGCGTCTGCCGCCGCTGCTCCGCCCAACCGCGTCCCCAGGGCTGAGTCACTTCCCACGCTGCCGGGCCCCAGGGCCTGTGGGACATGAAACACTGCAGGGACGTGCATTCCATCCAGGGAGGAGGAAGGGGCCCCCCAATCCATCCAGGGAGGAGGAAGGGGGCCCCCCCTGCCCCCATCCACCCAGGGAGGAGCCCCGGACCGCGGGGGACGACCTCAGGTCCCACCCTTAAGCCAGCCCCACAGAACAGGAAGTGAGCCGAGTCCCCAGGCAGTGGGGTCTCTGTCCATGGACATCAGGCAGCCTCGCCGCACACGACACGGGATTCCCGAGCTACGTCGCAAACGCTCCTCACTCCTTGCCAACCGGGACAGAGGCGGGGGCGGGAGGAGGGGGCGGAAGCATATTGAGGAAGGCTCACGGCGCATTCAGGTCAAGCCAACAGCAACAACACAGCCTTATGGTAACACAGCGGTCCCCCGGGGAGCATCCAGTTCGCGGCCGAGGACAAATTTTCCCTTTTTAGAAAAGCTGTAAAGCAAGCCACCTTATGGCTCCGTTATCGGGCGATCTACGTCAGTGTAGACAGACACATGGATGGGCAGGTAGGTAGATAGAGGTGATGTAGACATGATGGATAGATGGGTAGATAGATAGATAGATAGATAGATATGATGGATGGATGGATGGGTAGATGGGTAGATAGATACATAGATAAATAGATAGATATGATGAATGCATGGATGGATGGGTAGATAGATAGATAGATGGATAGATAGATAGATAGACAGATAGACAGATAGACAGACAGATAGATATGATGGATGGATGGATGGATGGATAGGCAGATAGATATGATGGATGGGTGGCTGGGTGGATAGATAGATAGATAGATAGATAGATAGATAGATAGATAGATAGATAGATATGATGGATGGATGGATGGATGGATGGGTGGATAGATAGATAGATAGATAGATAGACAGACAGACAGATAGATATGATGGATGGATGGATGGGTAGATGGATGGATGGATAGATAGATAGATAGAGAGAGAGATAGAGAGATAGACAGACACATGGATGGGCAGGTAGGTAGATAGAGGTGATGTAGACATGATGGATAGATGGGTAGATAGATAGATAGATAGATATGATGGATGGATGGATGGATAGACAGATAGATATGATGGATGGGTGGCTGGGTGGATAGATAGATAGATAGATAGATAGATAGATAGATAGATAGATATGATGGATGGATGGATGGATGGGTAGATAGATAGATGGATAGATAGATAGATAGATAGATAGATAGATAGATATGATGCATGGATGGATGGATGGGTGGATAGATAGATAGATAGATACATAGATAGATATATAGATAAATAGATAAATAGATATGATGAATGGATGGATGGATAGATAGATAGATGATAGGTAGACTGATAGAGATAGATAGATATGAGGGGTGGGTGGGTGGTTGGGTAGATAGACAGACAGATAGATATGATAGATACAAAGATAGCTAGCTAGATTTGATGGATGAATGGACAGATGGACGGACGGACAGATCACACAGACAGATGGCAGGCAGGCAGGCACGTGGAGGATGCACGGTTAGGACACTCCCCTGGCTGTGATCTCTGGGAACAGACTCGTGCGCCCAGCCCCTCCCCTTCTCTGCTGCCCTCACCCCCAGCCCCACCCCGGCCATCGCACTGTTCTCTGTGATCATGGACCTTGGTCTGCCACCGGCATCACAGAAACAGGGAAAGGCCAGGATAAAACTGTTAGCAACAGCCAGCTAGGGAAGAAACAGAGACGAGAGCCGGAGCCGGAGGGGCGTCTGTGCCCTGGATGCGTCTTTGTCCCCCACGTGAACCGCCAGGAGCCTGTCCCACGGAAGGATCCGGGGGCCCTTTCTGCAGACTCTGCTTACGAAAGTCACCGGCTTCTGTTTCCTTTTCCTAATTCCATAAAACCACAGACTTGGGAGTGAGCTCCGACCTATCCCTGCGGGAAATTCAGAGCACGCTTTCACGCACACAAAACAGCAATGATGACCCACAAAGCGGGCCGGGCACCGGGGATTCCCCGAGGCCGCAGCGCCGGGTCACCAAAGCACAGGGCAGACAGGTGCGTCCGATGGGGTCTCCTGGCATCCGCGGGGCCGCGTCCCTCTGCTTGGAGAGGCCGTCCTCCGCGGAGCCGGCCCGGCGCCCCGCGCACACTCCATTAGAAATCAATTAATCCACGTCGGCGCGGAGACGCGACCGTCATCAGGGTTTATGCACGGGTCCTGATGCATTTATAACCCGGAGTGAGGAGTCCCCCGGGACCCGGTAATGTGTAAACAGCATAAAAATGATGCTCCGTTCCTGCAGGGTTGACTTGCTCCGTAATTTAATAAATGTGTCAGCGATAACAGGGCGCACGCGGCCGCTGCCTGCACGGAGGGTGACGGGTGAGTCATTAACCACGGCCACCGTGGGCGCATCCCTCCCGCGCCCTCTGCGAGATGCTCGGGGACCACGACGCTTCATGAGACACACGTTCCTCCCCGGATACCGGGTGTGCGTGCAGGTTTTTTTCTCTCCACGCCCCCCGCCCCGTGGAAAAAAGTGAATCACAATTTAGGGCGTTATTTCCTACTTCGCCAACCCCTCAGGACGGATGCGTCTGAGCCGGCGGCCTGCGCGGCCAGTCCAAGCCGGCTCCCGCTTCGGCAGAACCCTACCCGGTGACCGAGGACCCCTTCCCGTGACCCGGGCGTCACAATCTGCCCGCAGGGGCTGCAGCTTGTCCCTGCAGGAAGTAAGAGCCGTTAGGCGTGATGCAGAATCAACCCAAACCTCCACAAACAAATGCCTGCGCGTCTCTAAATGTCCCGCCTGAGGATCCCAACGTCCCCCACCTGACCCAGGGGCTCTGCCTGACCCAGAACCGGCAGGCCCTCTGGTCCCACCCACCTCCCCCATCCCGGCAGAACCGGAGACAGCGGGAGGCCGTCTGGCTCTTTCCTGCCCCAGGCCCTTTGCAGCTGCTCCTCCTCCTCAGGCCGCTGCCCCTGCAGATCTGGCCTTCCAGTCCTCGTCCCAAAACAGCGCACATGTGGGACCCTGAGGACACTGCACCTGACCCCGGTCACCTCCTCTGCGTCATCCTGCGCACAACCCCCATCCGTGCCCGAGGCTGTCTCATTCCCACCCCAGGTTACCGTTTTCTTCTCTTTCTCCAGCCTTTTTTTTTTTTTTGTGGCGAAACTCACACCACACAAGATGTACCACTTTTCTCATTTTCAAGTGCACCGTCCGGCCGTGTCGAAGGCGTCCGTCATGCGGGACAAACATGGCCACCACTGTCTCCAGAACTTTCCGCCTTCCCAAACTGAGCCTCTGTCCGCATGAGACACAGAGTCCCCAAGCCTGTCTCCACCCCTGGTTCCACTGACTGACTCTCTGTGTCCATTCATGGGACCCCTCCAGGGACCCCACCCACGTGGGAATCACAGAGGACCTGTCCTTCTGGGCCTGGCTCATGTCACTGAGCGTCGTGTCCCCACAGTCCACCCATGGACTTGCTCCCACGTCTCCGCCCGTGCGTCCGAGGCCCGGGTCCCGCCGGCCACAACCCCGTGAACACTTGCAGACCTGTCCCCATCACTAGACCCACGGTAAATGGCCCAAAAATTCACCCCCTTCGGCAGAAAAAGAAACTGAGGCACGGAGACGGTGCGTGCCAGGACCTCGGACGTCGTCCCCCAGAATCATGACACGTACGAGACCAAGACGCTCGCCAGACGGTTCACGCTAAACATCTCACGGGGGACGGAATCACGTCGCCAGGTGCATCCGAGCGGAGCCCTCTGGGGGGCCAAGGGCGGCCCCACCGCCGGCGCCTACGGATTTCTGGCACGTTCTCCAAACACTCTTGCAAAGCCCACTGGAAATCAATCCCGTCTCCATCGCCCACACATCCCGCAGGGACAGCACCAAGGCTTCAACAATAAATACAGGGGCGCCCGGGGGGCTCAGTCGGTTAAGCGACTGACCTCGGCTCAGGTCAGGATCTCATGGTTTGTGGGTTCGAGCCCCACGTCGGACAGACTCGTGACCGGACTCAGGACCCAGGACCCTGATGCCTTCAGGGTGGACACTGTGGGTCTCTTTCTGGTCCTGTATCCAGTGACACGCACACCTTGCTTTGTCCCACGCCCTCCCTGGTCCCCGCAGCCCTGCCCTGTCCTGTCCCCCCTCCCTGGTCCCCACAGCCCTGTCCTGTCCCACCGCCTCCCCCGTCACATGCACACACCCCACTCTGTCACATGTGTAACGTGAATGATTTCCTGAAATGCACAGTCCTCACACGGGGCACAGAGGCCCCCCCAAACCTCCATCCCATCCTTTGTGACAGGCTACCGCCTCCCCATTTCCACCCAGGACCCTTTGGGGTCGGGGCCCAGGCTCCTGAGAACACAGCCTGCAGCCAGGCACCCTCCCTCCTGTGTCCTTGTCTGTGGCCACATGGACCCAACCCCAGGCCCCCGTCCTGCACACGCCAGTGACCTGCACCCCACGGGTGGTTTCTGTGGGCCCAGAAGGACCGAGGGCCTGGATGAAACAGCCACCCCTTGGGCCAGAAAGGCCAGGCCCATTCTGGGTCCCTCTGGTGCCCAATTCCTTCTGCAAATTCCTTTCCAGAAGAAAAGTAGAGACAGACAGAAGGAGGGGGGAGAGAGAGAAAGAGAGAGAGAGAGAAAGAGAGTCCTTTCCAGGTGGGGAGGCCCTGGGGTCAGGGGCCGCTGAGCACCGCCTGGTCACGTCCTCAGAGGACAAGACGGGTTCTGTAAATGCGTTATGGAAATTAGTCCTTGGCCCTGAAGACATAAATCTTCATAGGAAAATGATTTACCCCAACTCCACGGCGATTAATGCTCCGTAAATTAGGGCCATAAATGCCACTGGCTTTGCCATTAGCTGGAGACGCGCGCGCGCGCGCTCCCCACGGCTCCCCTCGCGCCGCGCACCCTCTCCCGGCCCTGCGCGCTGGCCCGGGGCGTCCTTCCCTGCGCCCCATCCTCGGGCTCTGGCGGGGCTGCCGCTCGACCCCTCGTGTGCGCGCAGGGGCGGCGGGTTCGACCCGGGTAGGCCGTCTTCGCGCCCGCTCCGAAAAGTATTTGAGCGCCAACAGAAGTCCATCATTGCTGCTCCATCCCCAACACGTGATCCGGAGACCCCTCGAGGGGCTGTGGGACACCCTTGGCCAGGGCGCGAGCGTCCATCGTGCGAGCGCCCATTGCCAGCATCTCCGACCACGGCGGCTACATCGGAAAGATAAAAGGCTCCAGGGATGCGGGTCAAGGAGGCTGAAGTCCGGGAGAGGGTGGAAGGCTCCGCGGAGACGCGCGCGTCCCGCCAGCGCTCACCGTCCGGTGCGCACGCAGGGGACGGTCTCCCACCCGCAGTGTTTACTCTGCTCCTGTTTCGTGCGCACGTCGGCTCGGAGACACCAGGGGCCCATTCTGCGCACCGCGCGCGCATGTGCAACAGGAAAAGGCCCCCGGGGACGCGGGGTGAGGGGTCCTCGGGCGTCGCCACCCTCCCGCCTCTGCAGACGGGAACCCCAGCAGCTCACACACGGGGCTCCGAGTTCCTGCGCCCCCCACGCGCGAGCCGTTTGCCCTCCGGAGTCGGTGCTGGGTTGGAGAGCGAGACCGTGCGCACGTGTCCGTCGCCCCCAATTCCACGTCGAATCCTAGCCCGCAGGCGACAATGTCTGGAGGTGCGGCCTCTGGGAGGGATGGGGTCGTGAGGGTGGCCCCTCATGAAGGCGTTTTCGCCCTTACAAAGTCGACCCCAGTGAGCCCCGCCTCCCCGGCTCCTTCCGCCCCCTGCGCGCGGCAAGAGGAACCTGGTGAGCTACCCAAGAATCCAAGACACTCGGTCCTGCTCCGCCGTGACCTCCGCAGCACCTGCACCTGCGCGTAATTTTGCCGGATTCCCGGGCTCGTCCTCAGACCCCCGCACGGCCGGCACTTCGCGCGTGGACCGTCTCCAGGGCGCACAGCCACCCGTGCCCAGAATGGCTTGTGGATTTCCCACCAGGGGAACACCATCCTGTCTCCGTCTGTTCCCTGTCCTGCGTGGCGTTCTGGGTCTGGGGGCGTCGGAGGGCGTGGCCTCACCGCATTCCGATCCGGGTGTCCCCCCAGGGCCTGCGTTCCGCTCCGTCCACAGGAAATGATCTCCAACAGCCCAGCCTCCATTTGGGTGTCAAACACTATTCTTTGTGTCTTTTCTCCTGCACAACCTCCTTTTTCGGGGGGAAGGGGGTCCATTGTACCCTTTCTTGTGCAGTAAAATATACTGTCCTTACGCATCAGGACGACACGGCGTGTTTCATGTCCTTCCCACGACTGCGCTCTTACCCGGGACACCGCGGGGCCAGAGCGATCCGCGCATTTCCCGCAGGCCCGGCCGGGTGGTCCCTCCTTCCACCTCCTGGCCCAGCGAGGCCTCCGAGGCGCAGCCACTTACCGGGAGACAGATGGGAGGCTGTGGCGCGCCGGCCACGTGGCACATCGTTTTTGTCGCTGTTGAGAATTATACAAAACAGGAAACAGAATTAGCAATGATTTTCCGATGGGATGAGCAGGTCCTCGGAGGCGGAGGAGGATTTATAGGGTTTAGACACGGGCCCTGCCCCGAATCCCACCGGCGGTTCTGCTGAGGTTCATCGTGGCTCTGATTCTGGGAGACGGAAGGACCCGCCTCCCCTGAGACCAAACCCGGGGAGGGTCTGTCGCTTGAAGACTGGGCTCCGGAACACGTCGGCTGAGACCCAAGTCGGCTCGGCGCTGGGCCCGCCGTGTGGACGCCGCCTCCCGGTCAGCGTTTTTCTTTGCATTGAGTACCGCCCACATAGATTAAATCCCTTATCATTTTATTTTGTTTTATTTATTTGGGAAGAGAGAGAAAGTGCGAGTCAGGGAGGGGCAGAGAGAGAGAGAGAGGGAGACACAGATTCTGAAGCAGGCTCGATTCCGAGCTGTCAGCACAGCACCCGACACGGGGCTGGAATCCACAAACTGAGTGATCATGACCTGAGGCGGAGTCAGATCCTTAACCTACTGAGCCACCCGGGTGCCCCTGTTCTTTTAATTAAAAACTTTTTAACATCATTTATTTATTTTCAGAGAGAGACAAAGAGAAAGAGAGAGAGGAAGAGACAGAATCCCAAGCAGGCTCCACACTGTCCACACAGGGGCCGGTTCCTGTTAATGCCTTCGACTGATTAGACGAGGCCCACCCACCTGTCGGAGGGTCACCTGCTTTGCTCAAAGCCGACATCTTTAAAAATTAATTCCGACTTTAAAAACGCCTTCTATGCCACATCAAGATGGGTGTTTGACTGAACATCTAGGAGCAGAGGCCCAGCAAAGCTGTGGCATCAAATTAAGAGTTTTTGCAGAGATTTTGCAGAGAAAGGAAGGACCCAAAGGCAGATGGGTCAGAGTCATTGAAGGCCGACTCCAGGCTCTGCTTCCCACTGATGGCGCCCACGTCTCGTGCTGTAGAGCGCCTCCTCCAGGGTGGTCTTCCAGGTCCTTCCCACAGCCCCAGCACTGCTGGGAAAGGCCCCCGCCGCCATCCATTCCTGCAGAAGGGACGTCGCGGATGACCGTTAGCAGGGACCCAGGGGGACCCGCAGGGGATTGCGCTCCCCAGCTCCCACAGCAGCCCCCCGGCCGCTCCCTCTGGGAGGAAGTGGTCAACCGACCATGCCATGTTCCGATGTTGAAACAGGGGCGGTTCTGCACGGTTTACGGTAAATAGCGCCTCATCTAAGATGCGCAGCTCAGGAATTCACACCCAGGGCCAGCGGGCTGCTCGGGAGAGAGTCCACACCGAGGGTCCCTGCTCGGAGTCACCGCGTGGGTGCGGCCCGCGCAGAGCGTACGACGCCCAGAAAGAGGTGCAGTCTGCGTTGGGAGGTCGGATATGATGGTGCAGCAGCCCCGGGCGTGACATCCAGCGGGGCCCCGGGGACTCGGGGTCACACCCCAGGGCGCCCGTCCGGAGTCCAGGCCCTGGGAAGGTGCCCCGGTGCGTCAGTGTGAACTCGGGGTGCAGGGAGGCGCTGCCATGGCCACGCGGACCCGGGTCCCCGCCCCCAGAGGCCTGTCCCGAGTGTCCGTGTGTCTGGATTTCCTCCCGTTCGGGATTTTGCGGAGACAGCAGTCAGACTCCTTCTGAAAAACACGGGATCGGGCTTCAGGGGCCGCCTGAGGGGCTCCGTCGGTTGAGCGTTGGGTCTCGGTTTCTGCTCAGGTCACCGTCTCACGGTTAGTCGGTTCGAGCCCCGCGTCCCCGTGTGCCGAGCCTGCTGGGGAATCTGTCTCTGCCCCTCCCTGCCCCTCCCCTGCTCAGTCGCTCTCAAAATATGTACATTAATTTTTAAAAAATAACAAAAAGACTTTCACCCGCACCTGCACCCCCACAGGTCCGCCCGGTCCAGTCCTGCGCTCGGGAAAAAACATGAGGACGTGCATCCTGACGGAGACGCACAGTTTCCTCCTAGAAAAAGAGCTGCTGCAAAAAAATTTTTTTTGATTTCTCGCATGTGGATTCTGATTGGCCAAGCGCAGCAGGTGCTGAAGGGGCAGGAGGGAGGAAGTCCCTCCCCCCCACCCCACCCCCCACCCCCGCCCCAGCTCAGGGCAAGACGGGCCACCGGGCCACTGCGCGGGGCAGGGACGTCCCCTCCGCCGCCGTCAAAGGGTGTCCTTTTAAAGGCGAAGTGGCAGAGG
>PJEM01019338.1:0-16173 GCA_004023845.1 Helogale parvula
CGAGTATGAACCTTAGTCTTTTGCTGGGTGGGGAAAAGGCGGCCCCACCTGCACAGGATGGGAGCAGGGATCTGGGGACCTAACTTCACAGATTCCAACTCCTTTTCCTGTTTTCATCTCCAGCTTTACCTTCATTTTCAGAGCTCTGATCCCTCCAGTGCTGGAGTCTTTCGGGGGTCCTGTACTGTGGCTCACCCTGTTTCTGGCTTTTTCTCACTGCAGGCTTAGGTTTTGGCGATCTTTGATCTGCTTCTCTGATAACCGTTCATCTGTCTGCTTTCTAGCAGCTGATTTTTTGTGTAATTTGCTTTGCTGTTTATTCTATATGCTTTCTCTTTGTAGGTTTATGTCTCCTCAAGTCATTTCCTATAATTTTCAAAGGGTTTTTTGGCAGGAAGGACAAAAACCACATGTGGTGTATTTAACCGGAAATCCCAAGGACAAGAGTTTTATAACCTACTTTTGTCATTAACTGTATCCTGGCTCTGTTTCCTGTCTGATGTTGATCATGATCTGTTGGGCTGACTAAAATTCCTTTGCATGGATGAACTTTGCAAACTTAAATACCCGAACTTATTTGTTAGCCTGGATATTTGGATTGTCTTTGTTGTGTATACATTTGGAGGTGGCATGACACAGTAGGTAAGCACTGAGTGTGCTGGGGTCAGGTGTTTTGGGTTCACATTCTGGCCACCTGAACTGTGATCATGAGAAAGCCGCCTAACCTCTTTGAGGCCCAGTTCCGTCTGTGTAAAAGTCACAGTTCTTGAACTCTTATCATGGTTAAAGAAAAGGATCGGCAAACTCATTCTGTAAAGGGCCAGATAGTATCTTAGGTCTTGTGGGCTCTGTGGCCTCTGTTGGAACTGTTCACCTTTGCTGTAGAAGCATGGGAACAGTCCGAGACCGGATTTAAGTGAACAGGCCTGGCTGTGTTCCAGCGAACCCTTGTTGACGCCAACAGGCAGTGCATTGGATTTGGCTTGTGGGCCACAGTTGGCTGAATGCTGAACTAGTACCTGAAAACGTTTTTCTCAGTGACTCCGTGTATAGTGGGGCCTCAGTAAATGGAACTTTGAAATTGGTGTGAACCTAAGGCAATCTTGAATATAGGTAACCTTCCATTTTCTCAAAAAGAAACCTTTTCTTGGCCAACTTGACTATGTAAGCCTTTCAGGGACTTAGATGACATAATCCTAAGTCTGTTAATTGTATGTATTTGTAGTTACATGTGCTTTTTTGAATTCATATATTTTCAAGACTCTGCCATTTTCCCCACTTAAAGATTTTGTTGAATTTTGAACCTTTTCACATGTCTCTGACATAGTGTTTGTTGTCACCACAGTGTTTTTTTGAGTCAAGTAGTGGGGTTTCCAGAACTTCCCTGATAATAAGAATGGAAAAATCTGACTCAGGAGGTCTGAGATGGGACCTGGGCATTGATGTTTGTTGTTTATTTGTTTATTTTAACATTTTAATTTATTTTTGAGGGGGGGAGGGCAGCGATGGGGGAGACACAGAATCTGAAGAAGGCTCTAGGCTCTGAGTGGTCAGCACAGAGCCTAACACAGGGCTCGAACTCAGGAACTGTGAGATCATGACCTGAGCCAAAGTCAGTGCCTAACTGACTAAGCCACCCAGGTGCCCCTGGGAGTTGATGTTTTTTAACACATACCCTGCAAGATAGAGAAGTTTGGGAAGAAACCAGAGGATGTCATCTACTCTTCTATCTGATTGGAATTGTAACTTTTTAAAAATGTTTATTTATTTATTTTGAGAGAGAATGTGAGTCGAGTAGGGGCAGAGAGAGGGAGAGAGAATCCCAAGCAGGCTCTGTGCCGGCGCCCAGCACAGAGCCTGATGTCAGGCCTGAACCCACAAACTGCAAGATCATGACCTGAATCGAAACCAAGAGTTGGATGCCTAACTGACTGTGCCACCTAAGGGCCCTTTATTTATTTTTATTTTAACTTTTTATTTTGGAAAATTTAAACATTTATGAAAATTGCCCATACACCTGTCACTCATCTTCAACAATTAGTTCACTGCCAATCTTAGCTCTTTTCTCTCCACGGTTTTTTTTTAAGGCTTTCTGACCCAGCATGAGGCTTGACTTTAGACCCTGAGATCTGGAGTCGCATGCTCTACTGACTGAGCCAGCCAGGCGCTCCTCTCCACAAATTATTTTGAAGCAGCTCCCAATTACTGTATCATTTCATCCATAAATATTGCAGTGTGAATCTCTAAGCAATACAGGATCTTCAGAAAATAACATGACAAATTTATTAGACCACACACACACATACAGAATCCTTAATAACATCAACTATCCAGTCATTGATTAAATAGTCCTGTTCATTTCATGATATTTTTAGTTTGTTTAAAATAGTATCAAAATAAGCCATATGTAGCAATTTCTGAATATCTCAAGTCTCTTAGTCTCTGTAGATTCTCATCCCTTCCCATTGTGTTATAACTTTGTTGTAAAAAATAAGGCCATTTGTCTTGTAGTTTTCTGCAGCTGAGACTGTGCTGATGAGATGTGGCACTTTTTGAATCTGTGTATAATTCTGTCCCTGGAAATTTATCCCAAGTTGCAAAAAGCTATTCCTATCACATTCCAGCAGTTTGTGGTTTATTCCTTCTGGAAGTATATTTCGGGATCGCCACGATGTAACAACCTCTGGTTATTTTTCAAGTTACTTTCTGAGCAAATAATCTCATGGTTTAAAAATAAAAAATAAAAGGTGTTTAGTGAAAAGTAGCTTTCCATCCTGGTCCTGTGTTACCCTGTTTCACCACCTGGATACCACTTTGTTAGTTTCTCATGTATTTTTCCTTTTTTTTTTTTTTAACTTTTAAAATGTTTTTATTTATTTTTGAGTGAGAGAGACAGAGCCATAGACAGCAAGAGTGGGGGAGAGGCAGAGAGAGAAGGAGACAGAATCTGAAGCCTCATGCGGAGCTCAAACTCATGAACTGTGAGATCCTGATCTGAGCTGAAGTCGGGTGCTTAACCGACTGAGCCACCCAGGCACCCTTCATGTATTTTTTCCAAAGTCTCTTTATGTGCAACCATTTACCATATTGCTTTTTAAGAGTAATATTTAAAAACCAAAAAGTGATCTTAAAAAGGTTTGTTGAAAGTCATGTTCAGTGAATGTGAGGTCATATCTTTCAGGAATAGTGATTAAATCTGGTACATCTCTTTGCCTAACCCCACCCCTCTATTTTTAAGAAATGAATTTAGGAAACCTCTCTGTAAGCATCCAACATTAGCTTGGTAGAGGTCTGTTTGGGATCATTTGTCCTCCTCATGTAAAAAGAATGTACATCTTGTAATATGGGAGACTTTGTAAGAACTCGCATATAAAATGATGCCCCCTTTGGAGGGATCAGCCTTGCAGATAAAACCTTAAACTTCTGTTCAGGTGCTTTTTATAATTTTAATCAGATTATTTATTTTTAAAAAATGGCAGAATAACTTTAAAGAGCTGGGTTGCAAAGATGTTAATTACATCTGAGAATGGATTTAACTTTCAGGTGCACATATACGAAAGAAATGATTCCAATATGTCTTCTTGGGAAAAAGGGGAAAAAATTGTCAAGTTTTGGCCAAGACTGCAGTTTTTTATTGTCTGTATTAGTGGAAATTTCCACCATGAGTAAGATGGTTTTTGAAGGATTATTCTCCCTTAGAGATTAACTTGTAGAAAACTTTTTTTTTTAAAAGTAAACTCTGTGTCCAATGTGGAACTTGAACTTGCAACCCTGAGACCAAGAGTCACACACTCCATTGACTGAGCCAGTCAGGTGCCCCTGAAAAACTTCTTAGGGGAAATTTCAGACATATTTGAAGTAAATAGACTAGTATAATAAATCCCCAGCTGCTTGTCACCCAGCTCCGGGATTTCAGATTAAATGTTAAATGTGCTGCAGTTTAGGTTATCTTGTATCTTAGAAAAGATTCTTGTTTGGATATTTCTGTTATTCATGGAGGGAACAGCAAGAAGAAAATCTAAAGCGGGGAAAGTATCCTAAGGGAAGTTTATTATTCAGAAACATTTTTGCCATCAATATTTGTTTCCTTTCAGAGTGTGGGTAGAGGTATGGAAGTTAGTATCGACAGTAGAAACAAAAACAAATTTCTTTTTCCTTTTAAGGAGGTAATCAATTTATCCATCGTTCTTCTTCATAGTAAATGTTTTGTGATGTGAATTGTATGTGCTTCTACAGGTATTTTTAGGAAAAGAGCTTTGTAAGGCCTGTTTTGCTAATCGTGCTATCTGGGCCTGGTCGGTATAGATGGCTTCATTAGCCGAAAGAAAAGAGGAACCTTCAACAGTCTTTTTTGCATGAGTTGAGATCTGTGTGTTTACTGTATTTCTCAAACCTGATGTGTCTCAAAGTGTCATGGAAGGTTACATACAGATTCTTTGGGACCCTGTTGAATTAAAATATCTTAGGGTGAAGTAGTCTTAAAAAGCCCTCAGTTGGTTCCAATATGAAGCTAAATTCAGGCAGCATTGTCCCATTTGTTCTGCAAATTCATTCATCAAATATTTGTGAGCACAGTATGCTAGGCACCGTTGTGTTTGGGAGAGACGGAAGTGAAGAGACCAATAGTTCCTGACCTTGGGAACTTCTGTTCTAGCAGGGCTGAACTGGTGTGATGTAATGTGTAGCTGCTGTACTTAACATTGCCATGTAGTGGCTGAAACCGAATGTTTTTTACTTAGCTCCCAGTTTTGCAAGTGAGGAATTCAGAAAAGTCTAGATGGGGCAGGTCTGGCTTGAAGGTAGTTCTGTCATGTGCTTCTGATTCCATTCCTGGGGGCCTGCAGTCCGAGAGTTTGTCAAGGCCGGGCGGGCGAGATGCTTGCTCACGTGGCTGGCAGTTGAGGCTGGTGCCTGCCTGGGTCCTTCTAGCATTTGGTCTCAGGGGTCTGGCCTCTGCCATGGTGGCTGGCTTCCCTGTGAGGGGCAAGCTGTCAGAACCAGGGGCAGGGGTGCAGGAGAGCTGTAAGGCTGTTCTGATCTAGCCTTGGACATTGCCCAGCGTCCCTACTACCGTATTCTCCCGAGAGTCACTGGGTTGACTCAGGTTTGAGAGGAAGGGATGGGTCACAAACCCCACCGCTCCATGGGGAGTAGTGTTACAAGAATTTGCAGACACATCTTAAACCCACCATGACTGTGTGCTTTTACATTTGGACCGTATTGGAGCCACATTCGAGATGAGGCCAGCTGTGCGCTGTTTTTCTCTAGAATCCCCAGCACACCGGGGCCTCTAGAGAGCAGGTTTTCTCCCGAGGGATGGTGCAGAAAGAGAGTGCAGGCACAGCAGCCCCTTTAGGCATGGTATTCTAAGACTGTGGTCACCAGTGTATTCCCTGAACCTGCTACAACTGCTTCTACCTGTAACCTGGCTCACATTCTGGAAATGACGGAAACAGGCAACAAAGTAAGCCAATGCAAAGGCTTCACCAGGGCCAGAAAAACAAGCCAGTTTATGTTCTGCTGATGACAGAGTATGAGAGGCTGTCTTCATTTGCACAGGAGGGCTCACCTGTTGTTTGTTTCCTCCTTTCCTGCAGCCTCAAGAAAGGGAGGTGGTAATGGAGCACACCTCTTCTGGAAGCGACTGGTCTGATGTGGACGAGGTCTCCACGGTCCGGTTCTCTCAGGAGGAGCCCAGCTCGATGAAACTGCCCGCAGTTGCAGAACCTGCTGCCTTCCCCACTGACTATGTCATGTACCCGGCTCATTTGTACAGTAGTCCGTGGTGTGACTACGCCAGCTATTGGACCAGCAGCCCCAAGCCTTGTGGCTACCCCTCAGTGGGCGGCGGTAGCGACACTCGGCAGGCGGGGCGGGGCAGCCGGGGCCTGCTAAGTGACTGTCCCCCTAACCCTGTATCAAGCTCCCAGAACACCAGAGACCAGGAGGCGACAGAGGAAGGCACGTCCCAGAACTCTCGATCATTTCATTTCTCCAGAAGCTCAGAAGAGGTGACGGAGAAAAGAGCACTCCAGGAGGAGATGCCACCTCATCCCTGCGGAGGCCACGCACCCAGCCCCCTGCCAAGGAGCCATCGGGGGTCAGGCCTAGAAGAGGGGTTCATCGATACCCACTGTCACTTGGACATGCTGTATTCCAAGTTGTCTTTCAAAGGGTCCTTCACCAAGTTCAGAAAAATTTATAGCAGCTCCTTCCCCAAGGAGTTTCAGGGCTGCATCTCTGACTTCTGTGATCCTCGGACACTGACTGATTGCCTGTGGGAGGAGCTGTTGAAAGAGGACCTGGTTTGGGGGGCCTTTGGCTGTCATCCTCATTTTGCACGGTACTACAGTGAGAGTCAAGAAAGAAATCTGCTGCAAGCCTTGAGGCACCCCAAGGCCGTGGCGTTTGGGGAAATGGGCTTGGACTACTCGTATAAGTGCACCACGCCTGTCCCAGAGCAGCACAAGGTAACAGGGTCGCTTTGGTTTGCTCCAAGTTTCCGTTCCCTGTCAGTTGTTGAAACCGGCAGTAAAGGTTTCTCTGCTTTCGGATCTAGAGAATTCAGAGCCCCTAAAATGTAGTTGCTCTTGTCTAGACCGTCAGGATGTCACATGTCAGATGCTTCACCAACCATTTCTTGATGCTGTGTTATGTAGGAGAGGGGGATAGGTACTCTGCCCTCTTCTGGCGTGATATAAATGGCAAGACATTTGTTTTTCTTTTTGGGAAGGAGCCAGTTTTTGTTTATATTTTTAATCTGATCCTAAAGTTAATTATGTTCGTAGCAGAATATTCTGAAAATCCAAAAACACGTAAAGAAGAGAATTTCCCATCCCACCAGAGATGACAACTATTACCCATCTTAGTCCATCCCCTGTCCAGATTTTCCTTTGAGCATAGATGTTTGCCAGAGGAAGGGTGGTTCGAGTATTTTACTGGAAGTTTCTGATTTGGGAAGGAGCAGGACAAGAAGAAAGACCCTCCCACCTTGTGACTGCTCACCCTGCCAGGCTGCGTTTGTTGTGGGATCTGTTGTGTGCTGTCTTCCTGCTGATGCCTGCTGGGCTGGGTCTGCATGCCCAGTACATCCCAGGCTTGGTGAGAGGGCGCGTGGATGCCAGCCTAGGCAGAGTTGAGCAAGCTGGCTTTCCCTGTGGCACTGTCCCCTGCCCGGCTCAGCCAGCCTCTGCCATGCACCAATGCTGTGCCCCATTGCTACGTGCTTCAGTGGTTAATGGCGTGAATTAAGAGAGGGAAGCTTCTAGAGTCAGAGCATCTTCAGTTAACAGCATGAAATAAGAGGGAATCTTCTAGAGTCAGAGAATCTGTGGCTAATGGTGTGAATTAAGAGAGAATCTTCTAGAATTAGCATCTGTGGTTAACGGTGTGAATTAAGAGAGGGAAGCTTCTAGAGTCAGAGGTTTCTTAGTTTTCCCTTGACCAAAGAGAAAGTTGAGAGAAGGTATGGTACTCTTCTGCCTAAGCTGAAGACTCCAGACCTTTATACACCTTTAGGCGAAAGAGATTCCAGTTTGAATACAGTTGTCCCAGGCAACTGACACACTCAAGGCTTAAGAGCTAATTTACCTAAGAAACAATTTCAGATGTTTCCAGAGGATCTCTAAGATGAGTTTTCTAGGACCTGCTAAGGTTACTAAATTTGGAACAGGATGATTTTGACTTAATCTGTTTTCAGACAGGTAGGTGGGGTTTTATTCATGTGAATGTTCTCAGTTTTTTACTTGGTCTAATGAGTTTCTAGTGTAAGTAGTGTTTCTGTTCAGAATTAGGTTTGTCTCATACACTACCTCTTGCATGTTCACAGCTGCTTTTCACTAATACTAGGAGGCTTGCGGTGTCAGGCTTGCGGCAGTCATGAACTAGTCAGAAGTGCATGGAAGAATAGCTAAATCTGAAGACAGAAAAACACAGATTCTTAAGAAAGTGAGAAATATTTAGTATACAGCTTTCCTTTGTTTCTCTGGCTCAAGGCAGGTGTGGTATATAGAAAGAGGAACAGTTGAGAAGTGTATGCACTAAGGCAACTGGAAGGAGGGAGAAGAGTATTGTATTTACTTGTGTAGCTGGTGTTGATCCAGTGCCTACTGTGTGCCCAGAAACGTACTATTTCACAGTAACTTTTCCCTTTTACGGTAATAGGGTGCCTGGGTGCCTCAGTTGGTTGAGCATCTGACTTCAGCTCAGGTCATGAATTCGAGCCTCGAGTCGGGCTCTGTGCTGACAGCTCAGAGCCTGGAGCCTGCTTCGGATTCTGTGTCTCCCTCTTTCTGCTCCTCCCCTTCTCGTGCTCTGTCTCTCAAAATAAATGTCAAAAAAAAGTTACATGGTATCAGATCTGCATGTAGAGGCACATGGGGTGTGCTGCACAACAGACAACTTGAAGGTGTAGCAGAAGGTGATAAAGTCCTGTGGGTATCCTCAGGCTTGGTGAGAGGGGACTCATGCCTGGAAAGTGGCAATTCAGAGGAAAGACCGAGCTGGCAGTGGGAGGGGAAGATAAAATATTTCTGTAGAACACTGAAGACCCCCAAGCTGACCGGAGGAAGTGGATCCCTTGTTCTTGATGTAAAGCTACACTCAGGCACCTAAGTGAGAAATGGTGGGCCCTACAACTACACTAACCAGTTGGACGTCTGCACGGAGTTGCATTTACCTAAGAGCAGAGTGGTTGACAGGTTCTTGATGAATATTTTACTTTATGAAGAGAAGAAGCTAAGCTGATGAAAGAAACCATTTCTGGCTAAGCGATAGGATTCCGCCTCCGCTTTGGGTATTAGAGCTTGGTTTCTGTTACCTAGTATTTTCTGGAAGGATTGGGAAACAGAGGAAAGCAAAAGAATTGGGGGGGAAATTCAGTAGTTGTCCTGCTACTCAGAGTGAACCACTGTTAACTTTTTCCTTTCGGATCTGTGTGTTGGTAGATTTAACTCTTTAAGTTCCTGTTTGACTCCTGAGAGTTAGGTCCTTGATAGCTAGGTAAGAGTGGCACACATCAGCCAGTATGATGGTCAGAATCTCCTGGTATCTGGTTTCAAAAGCCAGGCAGAGTGGACTGGCCTTCCCACCCCGGGCTGCCTGGTCCAGGCGGTTTCTGCATCTAGTTGGGTTTGACTGAAATTAATTACTGGGGAACTGAGTCCGCAAGAGCTGCCTGGACCGTCCCTAGGAGAGACTGATTGACTCAGGAATCCCCGGAAACCATGGATCCGCTGGGAGAACTGGAGCTCATGCAGGCAGAAGAAGAGTAATTATGTTGAGTCGGTAGCTTCCCCGCACCCCCCCCCCCCCCCCCCCCCCCCCCCCGCCACCGCTGCCTGTCAGCTGGGTTCCCAGTGAGGACAGATGGTCCCAGCAGCTCCAACCCAGCCACACAGCCCTGCCTCCCTAACATGTCTTCTCCCATCCACACATTTTTGAAATTCGGACGTTTTACAAAACATGGTATTTTCGATGTTAATGTCCCTTGTAGAATTGCAAGTGACAAATGGCATGTCTAACAAGGACCTCTCATAGAAGCCTATGTCCATGCTTTAAAAAAAAAAAGGAAATAAAGTTTTGAATGTTTTTTCCACTTCTGAAAAGGTTCTTGTTTCACGTATATTTTGAAAAAATAGGCTTATTATAACAGCTTTGTAACAAAGGCTATTTAGTTTACCCTTAGGAATAATTTTTGAGGAGCAGGAATTAAGCCTTGGAATTAGAATCTCTTGTGACCTCCTGCCTCTTTCGGGTGTCCGGAGGGCAACTGTGTTGGGAAGGGGATCCAGCCAGCTATAGATATGGGGCTAGCCCGTCTTTCAAGCCTCTACCAAGCATTCTGAGATTTTGGTGTCTGTGGTCCTTTTCCTTTTGTTGAGAGCACAGGTCAAGCAAAGATGACATCAGAATTGGTATTGGCTCAGTGTCACTGTTAGGAGAAGAGGAAGCCCAAGCGTTAGACTTGCAGGTGACGTTCTCAAGTGAACATTACAGGACACAGGTTACCAACAGTTTGTTTGATGTTAAAAATGCAAACATGAATTCTGTTCCACAGTTAAAACAAAAAAAACTGCTCATGGAACATTAAGATGAGGTCATGTGTTTAAAAAATATTTTTTAAAATGTTTTTTATTTATTTTTGAGAGGCAGAGAGAGAGAGTGCGAGCAGGGGAGGGTCAGAGAGGGAGGGAGACACAGAATCTGAAGCAGGCTCCAGGCTCTGAGCTAGCTGTCAGCACAGAGCCCGACGCGGGGCTTGAACCCACAAACTGTGAGATCATGACCTGAGCTGAAGCCAGACGCTTAACTGACTGAGCCACCCAGGCGTCCCGAGGTCATGTGTTTAAATGAGTTAATACTTGTGTTCTTCTAAAGCTGGAATTGTTAGAGGAAACAATAAGCTCTAGCCCCTTTTTCACTTAAATTATTAACAGTGTGTGTATTATACTAGCCGTTTAAAAGTGGCTTGAGTTTGTTGTCGTCATCATCGTTGCTGTTTTAAAGGTTAAAAGATGAAAGGTAGTTTCTCAGTAGGTATTCACCTAGAAGGATATCTGATTGGTTGAGTAAAGAAAGTAAGTTGGATAAAATACGTAGTTTTTATTCTCTCAAACATTTGAGCACCTTTTGAGATCCAGGAATTGTGCAGGGGTGTGTGTGTGTATGTAATGTGTGGAAGGTGATTGCCTCTCGGGAGTAGGAGTAGAGATGGGGACGGAAAGGGGGAGGACATTTAACTTGTACTTGATGGCCCCGAGCCCTGCCCTACCCCTCCACCATAAGCACCGCGTGGCGGGTGCTCTGTGAAGTGCCAGGGTTCAGATGTGGACTGTGACACTCCAGCTTACAGCTGCGAATCCCTTGGAGCCTCCTCTTCTTCAACTGCATGCCGGGCTAATAGCAGTCCCTACCTCAGGGTGCTTGTGAGAATCACAGGTTACACTACACCTGATGAGCTCTGAGCTGTCCCTGTGAGTAAGCACCCAGCAAGCGTTAGCTGTTGTTAGAATATGTCATATAGTCTGTGAAACAGGTTACAGGGGGTGCCCGTTGGTCTGGGTGTGCTGGAGGCAACAGGCTTCGAAGTGGCTCTAACCCACAGGTGTCCCTTTGCCTCCTCCCAGGTGTTTGAGAGACAGCTGCAGCTGGCCGTGTCCCTGAAGAAGCCCTTGGTGATCCACTGCCGAGAAGCTGATGAAGATCTGTTGAACATCATGAAAAAATTTGTGCCCTCAGATTACAAGATCCATAGGTTAGAAGGCTGGGCTGTGTGGGCAGAGGAGAGGAGCTTCTTTCTGTGGAGGGGATTATTTGGAAAAAGGAAAACTCAATGAGGAGAGGGTGATAATACCAGGTCTTTGTGACCGACTATCTCTTCTAAAGATGAAGTATTAGATTAAATCCTAGGGGATTTCTGATAGTTGAATTTTTTTTTTTACTTACAAAATGGCAGTTTCACATGGTTTGAGCTAATAGCCTAAATCACCAATGAGCAAAAAGAAAGGAGGCCCTGGTGGCCGGCTAAAATGGCATCTGAGCTCTCAGAAATCAGGGCCCTTGATCTGAGGAGAGAGCATGGTGTTGTCCAGTGACTTAGCACATGGAGATTGCTCCAGGGCACCTAACAAGAAATTCTTTCCTTTCTTGAATTTTGAAAGTTCATTTTCCAGCCATTGAATTTCAGTACGCATTTAATCTGAATTGTTAGGATTAGGGGCTCAGTTAGGTAGACTCTTGGTCTCCTACTGCATGCCTGTCCTGGGCGTGTGCCCAGGGCCCCTGGGAGCAGCTGTGGAGGCTGGCTAGTGACTTCTGCAGAGTGCAGGACTGAAGCGGACATGAGGTGCTGCGGAGCCAGAAGAGGGGCCATTCACTTAGCTTTGCTAGAAAGGGGCCAAGAGAGTGATGCCCGGGCTGGCTTTCAAGATAGGTGAGATGGGCTTATTGAAAACACAGAGCCTCAAACCCAAACCAGATGTTGACAGGTGGCAGTGGGTTACCAGCCCACTGCCTTTCAGGTGCCCAAGTGGAAAGAGCGATCCCTCTGACTGTGGTGGCACACACCAGAGAGGAGGCCCGTCCCTCGGCCCTTCTGGGTAGGCTGGCTGGCTTCCCATGGCTTATTTTGGGGATGGCTTTGAAGGAGGGCTAATGCGGTGCAGGTAAAGCAGGGCCAGGACAGCTCGGTGAGGTGTTGTGGCTGGTGGAAGCCCTGAATTTGAAGTTTGGTTAACAATATAAGAGAGCCAAAGAGCATGAATAGATAACACACTCAAGAGGAGATTCATCTGTAGTTCCCCTCCATCGTATGTTCATTGTTTTTGTTGGCTTCCAGTTCATTTGGTTGCAGAGACCTCATTTTTTTTTTTTTTTTTACCTCTTGTAACTGTAATCTTGGAGGGGCCACAGGTTTTCATTCTGCTTCTCTTCTCTTGTTAGAAGCGTACCCTGTCCCTGTATCGCTGCTGTGGTCACTTCAAGTGGCCACGTAGGATTGGGTTCTGTGATGGGTTGAGTGCTGGAGCCTCGGTCACTGTCAGTCACTTGGGTCTTACTGGATTGGAACCCACTCTTGTCTGATTACCGTGGAGTCCTTCCCTTGGATGCAGTCTTCGTGTTCCTGGGAATTTGTCCACACAAAATCACTGGGAGGGCCCCCTCTGTCTTGGGGTGGTTGGGGGCTGTTGTGAGGGGGCTGTGAGGGGCCCTGATCTGGAACTGTCCCTCCTCCCCCAGGCACTGCTTTACTGGCAGCTACCCCGTCATCGAGCCCCTGCTGCGGCACTTCCCCAACATGTCTGTGGGCTTCACGGCGGTCCTGACATACTCCTCGGCCTGGGAGGCCCGGGAAGCGCTGAGGCACATCCCGCTGGAGAGGATCATCGTGGAGACGGATGCTCCCTACTTCCTGCCCCGACAGGTACGGAAGTCATTGGGCTGAGTTGAGGCAGGGGAGGGGGGCGGTGGGCTGTCACCTTGGCAAGGCTGGCAGGGCCAGAGCCCCAGTGACTCACAGGTCTCCCCCTCGGCTGCGTAGATGTCTCCTTGTCGTTGCTTGGCAGAACCAAAAGTCTAGGGGGCTGAGAAGCTGAAGGGTGACCACTCTCTTCCAGGCAGTGCAAAGCCCTACCCTGTAGAGGGTAGTCCAAGGAAGCGTGGGACCCTGCTCACCCAGAGCCCCCCATGACCTGCAGGTAAAGGGGTCTCTACAGGGCAGCCCCAAAGAGGTCTTTGCTGGGGAAGGGCCGGGGAGGGGATCTGTTAGTGACTGTGCACGGGACGCATAGTGATGTTCAGGATGCTTGATGTCTTCCAGGTTCCCAGGAGCCTCTGCCAGTATGCCCACCCAGGCCTGGCCTTGCATACAGTCCGAGAGATCGCACGCGTCAAAGCTCAGCCGCTCTCCCACACCTTAGCCACCCTGCGGGAGAACACAAGCCGCCTCTACAATCTTTAAGTGGAGGGGTGCGGTCCGGAGAAAAAGGTCAGACTAGAAAAGGTCATAAAGATCACGTTGTATGTTTTTTAAAAATAGGACAAAAACAGGTTTCTCTGCATTTCTTTTACCGGATGCAGACCATAGGGTGAGCATTAAGCCTGACCTGTCTCCTGTCTTGAGTGAACTTGGTTTGGGACCTTCTTCGTTTTCTCTTCCCACCCCTCCAGGACGACCAGTGGCCTGACAGAAGGTGGACTGGTTTGCTCTCTGCCTGCCTGTCCCAGGTCAGGGATGCATCTGGAGAGAGCTCCTTGGAACGGAGGAAACCAGGACAGGATGTTTGCCTTGAAGCCCCGTGCTAAGGCTCTGCTTCCGGCTGGGGGATGGGTGGGGAGCAGCGGAGCGAGGCATGGGTAGGGGTCTACCTCCAGGGCGGTCAGTGGTGCAGGATGGGCCTGAGAGGAGGGCACAGTGAGCTCACCACTCCAAGTCTGGGTGCTCTGCAGTCCGCGGCAGTCTTCACAGCCTCTCTCCTGCTCCTCTGCATGCCTGTGGGGATGTGCCTTGGCTGCTGGTTCTCAGTTCAAAAGATGAACTCCCAAGTGGGAAGCCTCCTCTGGGGGATAGTTGCTGGAGCCCTGTCTCGAAGGTTTATGGTCCTGCAACCGAGAAGTCCCCCCTTCTTCACCTGGATGACTCTTCAGTTGGGCTGTCCCCGCTGCTGCCTCAGCTCTGCTTCAGCAAGGATGGAAGACAGTGGCTGCTGGTCCCACTCGTTCTTCTGCCATCGGAATGGAGGGATGGGGAGCCGCTCACTGTGCAGGGGAAATCCTGGCCAGTGGAGATCTGGACAGACTGGGGGACTCCAGGAGAGGACCCTGAGAAGGTGTTTCTGCTTACGGACGCCCCCAGGGCTGCGGCTCGGTTGTGTTCAGCTGGTAAGGGTTCGGCGGGCAGCAGATGCGCCCTGCTAGTCTGCCATGCGGGCGTCCCCGCTGCCCGCTGCTCCATGTTTGCCCCGTTCTCCTGGAACGCTGGACCAAGAATACTTGTGTTGCATCCCATGTGACAGCCCCTTGTGTGCCCCGCCTGGGTTGAGAGGTAAACCAGTTTAATTCTGGTTGGGGCGGCTCAGCCATGGTGTTGGCTGTGCAGAACGGCAGGCCTGGCGCCTCTGCCTTTCAGTCCCTCCCGGGACTCTCCCTGCCTTTGCCTCCTCAGTCCTTTCTCCTATGCCGGAAGTGAGCACCTCTCCTCGGACTTGAGAGAAGCTAGGTCATCACATTCTAAGCTCTGCTCTGCCCTGCTCCCTGCTGGTATATCTGTTACAGGCCCTGGAGGGTTATAGTGGTCAAGGGTTAAGTGTGAGGACACTCTGCACTTTGTCCAAAAGGATCCTTTACCCCGATCTCCCACAGCGAGACGGGACACCCTCTATCCCTTGTCTGTTTCTTGAAGGCCGGTAGCTTAATATGTAAAATCCATCACTTGATGCTGGATTTCTCTAGGTGTTTTCGGAAAGTGCATTTGAGCCTCGTGAGGTAAAAAGGAATGGATTTAACGTCTCCTATCTGGTTTTTCTGTCTTGCCCCAGTGCACGCGTCACTGGCCTGGGAAGCAGGCCTCCATTCACTGTTGACCTTCCACGGGTCAGCTGCGTGTTGTCTGTGTCTCTGGTTTGCCACTGTGGGGAGTCGGGGGCTTGCTCTCCTGCTTGGAGGACCAAGTGTCGCAGAGCGCTCAGTTGTCACCCAAGTGACCTGCAGCCAGTACGCCTCTTTTACGACCAGCTCTGTAAGTCCCTGCTCGCTGCGCTGGGAGCCGACTGGTCCTGTGCTAGGGGGTTAAAAGTGGTGACTAAAGGGGTGTCCCAGCCTGTGCAGTCTCCCTGCCAAGGTGAAGCACAAGGTGCTATACTGTCATCTCTAGGATATAAGATGATCACTTCTGTGCCGTGACACAGTGGAACGTGACTCGTGAGGGCGGTGAAACATGGTGGAAGTTGTTTTTGACTTGATGGGTGACTTGATTGTGTCTGCTCTGCTGCCGGAATGCCTCTGTATGTCCCCCCACCCCCTGCCCCTTGTGGCCATCTCTTTCTGAAAATAAAGTCATGGGTCTCCAGCCAGCTCCCGTGCTCTCTGTGTTTGGTTACACTTCTCAGAGTGATAACAGTTAGGCTGTTGGCCGGCCTGGTAACCTGAGAATCCAAAGTCGTGGAGAAATTCTCGAGGATACATGGATGGCTCTGCAGAATTAAGCTGGTCATAAGAATACACGGTACCTTCTTCAGAGTTCTGCTGCCCTTGAACATTAACCCATTTTGCTGCCTGGGAACTCCACTGTATTTGCTGCTGCTTAGCAGTGCATACATCTTTCCTTTCCCCCCAGAGCACCACAGTAGGAGAAGGGGAGCACACAGAGGTGGTGTTGGTGAATGTGGTGCAGTGAGGCGGGGCTTCGGACTGTGGCCTCCTCTGATGCCTCTGGGCAAACGCTGGAGGAGGTTCTGTGTCACTCCTTGCAGTCGCTTTCTAGTTTTGTGCCAAGGCATTCCTTACTGAACACAGGTGCACAAGGCAGAAGCAAGCCTGGAAAAAGGAAGGCTGTGCTCCAAGAATGCTACAGAAATTCAGAGTCTGCTGACGCTCACTCCAGACACCATCACTGATGATGTACCTTCAGCATAATTCCATCACTTGGTCTCCTCTGCTCCTTGCCAGGAGAGCACA
>PJEM01019339.1:0-16192 GCA_004023845.1 Helogale parvula
AAACAAGGCAGCTGACCTAGGTCGGTTGCTAGGAAACAGGGTTAAGGGATTAAAGCTAGGGTAAAGAAGGAAATAAACTAAAGTTTTTAGTACAGCACTGAAGGGCCGATACCACCCTGCCTGTAGGCAATTGATCTTTGTTCTTCTGGCTTCTCCTCTGACAGGGAGTGGCGCTCCCCTGCCTATTTTTGCAACTCCCCTCAGGGAGTGACATATCCAGCTGGCAAATGGCGAAGCAGCTGAATCTTTGCAGCTCCCAACAAGCTGAAAGGTGGTGGGAAGTCTTGCATTGGGGACTCTCCCTGGCTCAGGACCGGGCACACGGAGATCTCTGTCCCCATGCTGCAATTGAATGCAGGCTGAATAATTGTCAATGTGCTGCTCAGTACTTCACAACGATTCACTCGGCATCACATTTGGGCCCAGGTCTTGAACTTTTCCCGGAGCTGGGACTCTGGGTCACCGAAGGGACAGGTTCTGGCAAGGGTTAAAATTTTACTGAGGACAATCACTAGTGCAGAAGCAACACGAGTCCCGTGATCTCATTTGAGGACTGATGTGAAGACTGATGCGGGGGCTCGCTCAGCTGTAAGGTTGTAGGAAGTATTGCTTAGGGGACTGTCTCTTTTTCAGGACCAGGGACACTGAGTTCTCTGTCCCTAATTGTGCTGAAGCATGCAGGCTGAAAAAAGTGTCAACGTGGTGCTCCGTATTTCATGCTGATTCACTCTGCAACACTTTGGGCCCAGGTCTTGGGCTTTTCCTGGAACTGGGATTCTGAGCCCCAAGGGCGTCAGAGCCTCTGCAATAGTTAAATATCACTGAGGGGAATCTCCAGTGTGAAGAAACACCAGTCGCGTGATCTCATTTGAGGACTATGGGAAGGCCAATGAGTTGCGCTGGATTTGCTGAAAAGTGGTCGGAATTCTTGCGTTGGAGACTCTTCCTTGCTGAGGACCAAGGACATCGAGATCTCTGTCCCCATTGCTGCAAATGCATGCAAGTTGAATAGGTTCAATGACATGTGCCGTACTTCGCGCCGATTCACTCTGCACCACATTTGGGCCTAGGTTCTGAACTTTTCCAGGAGATGGGACTCAAGGCCCCACTGGGGACAGAACCCGGCCTGGGTTAGAATTCCTCCCAGAGGAATCATCAGTGCTGAAGCAACAGCAGTCTCGTGATCTCATCTGGGGACTGGAGTGAAGGGTGATGTGTGCTGCTGCCTCAGCATAAAATTTGTGTGGAGTCTTGGGTAGGGAACTTTTTGTTGCTCAGGTACAAGGACACCGGGATCTATATCTTCCATGTTCCCTCAGCATGCATCTGAACACGTGTCAAAGCGCTGTTCTGTACTTCATGCCAAATCACTCTGCACCACTTTTGAGTCCTGGTCTGGAGTGTTTGCTGGAGCTTGCACTCTGGACCCAAAGGGGACAGAGCCGAGGCAAGGGTTAGAATTACACCCAGGGGAATCTCCGGTGCAGAAGTAACACCAGTCCTGCGATCTTACTTGAGGACTTATGTGAAGGCCAAAGAGTTTGCTGGCTCAGCTGAAAGGTGGTGGGAAGTCTTGCATTGGAGATTCTCCCTTGCTCAGGACCGGGGACACTGAGATCTCTGTCCCCATACTGCAATTGGATGCAGGGTGAATAATTGTCAATGTGTTACTCTGTACTTCACGTCAATTCACTTGGCACCACATTTGGGCCCAGGTCTCGAACTTTTCCCGGAGTTGGGACTCTGCGCCACCTAAGGGACAGAACCAGGCAAGGGTTAAAATTACATCGAGGAAAATCACTAGCGCAGAAGCAACACCAGTCCTGTGATTTCATTTGAGGACTGATGTGAAGACTGATGCGGGGGCTCGCTCAGCTGAAAGGTTGTTGGAAATCTTGCTTAGGAGACTGTCTCTTCCTCAAGACCAGGGACACTGAGCTCTCTGCCCCTAATTGTACAAAAGCATGCAGGCTGAAAAAAGTGTCAACGTGGTGCTTCGTACTTCACACCGATTCACTCTGCACCACATTTGGGCCATGGTCTTGAGCTTTTCCTGGAACTGGGATTCTGAGCCCCAAGGAGGTCAGAGCCTCTGCAATGGTTAAAATATCACTGAGGGGAATCTCCAGAACGAGGAAACATCAGTCGTGTGATCTCATATGAGGACTTATGGGAAGGCTAATGAGTTGCGCTGGATTAGTTGAAACGTGGTGGGAAGTCTTGTGTTGGAGAGTCTTCCTTGCTCAGGACCAGGGACACTGAGATCTCTGTCCCCATTGCTACAAGTACATGCAGGTTGAATTAGTGTCAGTGATGTGCTCCGTACTTCCTGCCGATTCACTCTGCACAACATTTGGGCCTAGGTTCTGAACTCTTCCAGGAGTTTGGACTCGTGGTCCCATGGGTGACAGACCCTGGCAAGGGTTAAAATTTCTCCCAGAGGAATCAGCAGTGCTGAAGCAACAGCAGTTCGTGATCTCCTCTGGGGACTGGAGTGAAGGGCAATGAGTGCTGCTGCCTCAGCTTAAAATTTGTGTGATTTCTTGGGTAGGGGACTTTTTGTTGCTAAGTTACAAGTGTGGGAAGCAGCAAAGATTAAGCTGTTTCGCCATTTGCTAGCCGGATATGTCACTCCCTGAGGGGAGTTACAAAAATAGGCAGGGAAGCACCACTCCCTGTCAGAGGAGAAGCCAGAAAAACAAAGATCAATCGCCTACGGGCAGGGTGGTATCAGCCCTTCAGTGCTGTGCTAAAATTTTTAGTTTATTTCCTTCTTTACCCTAGCTTTAATCCCTTAACACTGTTTCCTAGCAACCGACCTAGGTCAGCTGCCTTGTTTTCCCACCTTGAAACCTTTATAAGATACAGTGTTTTCTGAATAAATGAGAAGAGGCTTGATCAGATACCATGTGCTGTCTTCACTCTCTGCGTCTCAGTCCTGCCCTATTTCTCTCTCCCTCCCTCAAGATCACGAACCCACAAGGATTCACCGCCCTGCTGGCTCAGGGCGGGACCGGACAACGAGGACACCGGGATCTATATCTCCCATGCTCCGCCAGCATGTAGTCTGAATACGTGTCAAAGTACTGTTCCGTACTTCATTCCAAATCACTCTGCACCACTTTTGAGCCCCGGTCTGGAGTGTATCCCGAAGCTTGGACTCTGGACCCAAAGGGGACAGAGGCAGTGCAAGGGTTAAAATTACACCCAGGGGAATCTCCGGTGCAGAGGTAACACCAGTCACGCGATCTTCTTTGGAGACGGATTTGAAAAGCAATGCGTGCAACTGGCACAGCTGAAAGGTGGCGGGTAGTGCAGTCAAGAGGAAGAACTCTTGCTCAGGACAAGGGACATTGGGATCTCTGTCCCCAAGGCTGCAAACACATTCAGGTTGATTAAGTGTCCATTTGGTGCTCCTTACTTCACAAGGATTCACTCTGCAGGACGTTTGCGTCCTATTCTTAAGTTTTCCTGGAGGTGGGACACTGGGTACCAAGGGGGTGACAGAGACAACCCAAGGGTCACCAAAACACCCAGATCAATAAAAAGAGCAGACTAACACCCGTCCCGTGATCTTCTTGGGAGACGGATTTGGAAAGCAATGCGTGCACCTGGCACAGCTGAAAGGTGGCGGGAAGTGCAGTCAGGAAGATGTACTCTTGCTCAAGACAAGGGACATTGGGATCTCAGTCCTCAAGGTGGAAAACACATGCAAGTTGACTAAGTGTTTATTTGGTGCTCCCTACTGCATGAGGATTCACTCCGCAGCACATTTGGGCCCCATTCGTAACCTTTTCCCAGAGCTGGAACACTGGGTACCAAGGGGCTGACAGAGCCAGCACAAGGGTCACCAAAACAACGAGGGCAATATTAAGAGCAGAAGTAACACCAGTTCCACGATCTTCTTTGGAGACCGATTTGAAACGCAAAGCGTGCAACTGGCACAGCTGAAAGGTGGCGGGAAGTCCAGTCAAGAATATGGACTCTTGCTCAGGACAAGGGACATCGGGATCTCTGTCCCCAAGGCAGCAAACACATGCAGGTTGACTATGTGTCCATTTGGTGCTACCTACTTCACGAGGATTCACTCCACAGCACGTTTGGGCCCCATTTGTAAGCTTTTCCTAGCGAGGGGACACTGGTTACCAAGGGGGTGACAGAGCCTGCTCAATGGTAAGCAAAAAACCCAGGGCAACAAAAATAGCAGAACTAACACCCATCCCGCGATCTTCTTTGAAGAAGGTTTTGAAACGCAATGCATGCCACTGGCACAGCTGAAAGGTGGCGGGAAGTGCAGTCAAGAAGACGGACTCTTGCTTAGGACAAGAGACATCGGGATCTCTGTCCTCAAGGTGGCAAACACATGCAGGTGGACTAAAGGTCCATTTGGTGCTCCCTCTTTCACGAGGATTCACTCCACGGCACGTTGGGGCCCATTCGTAAGGTTTTCTTGGAGCTGGGACTCTGGGGACCAATGGGGTGACAGAGCCAGTACAAGGGTAAGCAAAATACCCAGGGCAATAAAAAGAGCAGAACTAACACCAGTCCCCCTATCTTCTCTGGAGATGGAATTGAAATGCAATGCTTGCACCTGGCACAGTTGAAAGGTGGCGGGAGGTCCAGTCAAGAAGATGGACTCTTGCTCAGAACAAGGGACATCGGCATCTCTGTCCCCAAGACAGCAAACACATGCAGGCGGACTAAGTGTCCATTTGGTCCTCTCACCTTCACGAGGATTCACTCCGCAGCACGTTGGGGGCCCATCGTGAACTTTTCTTGCAGCTGGGACACTGGGTACCAATGGGGTGAAACAGCCACCATGAGGGTCTCCAAAACAGCCAGGGCAATAAAAAGAGCAGAACTAACACAAGTCCCTCTATTTTCTTTGGAGACGGATTTGAAACGCAATGCATGCCACTGACACTGCTGAAAGGTGGCGGGTAGTAGAGTCAAGAGGACGAACTCTTGCTCAGGACAAGAGACATCGACATCTCTGTCCCCAAGGCGACAAACACATGCAGGTGGACTAAGTGTCCATTTGGTGCTCCCTACTTCACCAGGATTCACTCCGCAGCACGTTGGGGGCCCATTCGTAAGCTTTTCCCGGAACTGGGACACTGAGAACCAAGGGGGTGAAAGAGCCAACCCAAGGTCACCAAAACACCAAGGGCAATAAAAAGAGCAGAACTAACACCAGTCCCAAGATCTTCTTTGAAGACGGATTTGAAACACAATGTGTGTATCTGACACAGCTGAAAGGCGGCAGGTAGTGCAATCAAGAGGACGAACCCTTGCTCAGGACAAGGGACATCGGGATTTCTGTCCACAAGGAGGTAAACACATGTATGTTGAGTAAGTGTCCATTAGGTGCTCCCTATTGCACGAGGATTCACTCCGCAGCACGTTTGGGCCCCATTTGTAAAATTATCCCGGAGCTGGGAAACTGGGTACCAAGGAAGTGACAGAGCCAGCGCAAGGGTCACCAAAACACCCAGGGCAATAAAAACAGCAGAACTAACACCAGTCCTGAGATGTTCTTTGGAGACGGATTTTAAACACAATGCATGCAACTGGCACAACTGAACGGTGGCAGGAAATCCAGTCAAGAAGACGGTCTCTTGCTCAGGACAAGGGACATTGGGATCTCAGTCCCCACGGCGGCAAACACATGTAAGTTGACCGAAAGTCCCTTTGATCTTCCCTACTTCACGAGGATTCGCTCCACAGCAGATTTGGGCTTCATTCGTCAGATTTTCCCGCAGCTGGGACACTGGGTACCAAGGGGGTGACAGAGCCAGCGCAAGGGTCAATAAAACACCCAGAGCATTGAAAAGAGCAGAACTAACACCAGTCCCACAACCTTTCTTGAAAACGCATACGAAAAGCACTGCGTGCATTGGCACAGCAGAAAGGTGGTGGAAAGTCCCGCACAAACATCCCACACTTGCTTCGGAAAAGGGATATCGGGATCTCTGTCCCCAAGGTGGCAAACACAAGCAGGTAGAGTAATTGTGTATTTGGTGCTCCGAACATCACGTGGATTCACTCCGCAGCACATTTGGGCTTCATTCGTGAGCTTTTCCCGGAGCTGGGACACTGGGTATCAAAGGGGTGACAGAGCTAGTGAAGGGTCACCAAAACACCCAGGGTAATGCAAAGAGCAGAACTAACATCACTCCCGCGATCTTCTTTACAGATGGATTTGAAAAGCACTGTGTGCAACAGGCACAGTGGAAAGGTGGTGGGAGTCCCATCCAGAAGACCCACTCTTGCTCAGGACAAGGGAAATGGGGATCTCTCTCCCCAAGGCGGAAAACACATGCAGGTTGAATAAGTGTGCTTTTGGTGCTCCCTACGTAATGAAGATTTACTCCGCAGCACATTTGGGCTTCATTCGTGAGCTTTTCTTGAAGCTGGGACACTGGGTACCAAGGGGGGGACAGAGCCATCGCAAGGGTCACCAAAACACCAAGGGCAATGAAAAGAGCAGGACTAACACCTGTCCCGTGTTCTTCTCTGAAGACGGTTATGAAAAGCACTTCATGTAACTGGCACAAGGGAATGTGGTGGGAAGTCCCGTCCAGAAGTCCCACTCGTGCTCAGGACAATGGACATCGGGATCTCTGTGCCCAAGGCGGTAAACACATGCAGGTTGAGTAAGTGTGCATTTGGTGCTCCGTACTTCACAAGGATTCACTCTGCAGCACATTTGGGCTTCATTCGTGAGCTTTACTGGGAGTTGGGACACTGCGTACCCAAGGGGTAACAGAGCCAGCGCAAGCGTCAACAAAACACCCAGGGCAATGCAAAGAACAGAACCTACACCAGTCCCGTGATCTTCTTTGAAAATTGATTTGAAATGCACTGTGTGCAACTGGCACAATGGAAAGGTGGCGGGAAGTCCCGTCCGGAAGACACACACTTGTTTAGGACAAGGGATATCGGGATCTTTGTCCCCAAGGCGGCAAACACAGACAGGTTGAGTAAGTGTACATTTGCTGTTCCATACTTTACAAGCATTCACTCCGAAGCACATTTGGGCTTCACTCGTGAGCTTTTCTGGGAGTGGGACACTGGGTACCAAGGGGGCGACAGAGCCAGCTCAAGGGTCAGCATAACACCCAGGGCAATGCAAAGAGCAGAACTAACCCCAGTCCTGCGCTCTTCCTTGAAAACGGATATGAAAAGCACTGCATGCACAGGCACAGCAGAAAGGTGGCGGAACGTCCCGTCCAGACTTGTTTAGGACAAATGATATCGGGATCTCTGTCCCCAAGGCGGTAAACACAAGCAGGTAGAGTAATTGTGTATTTGGTGCTCCGTACTTCACATGGATTCACTCCACAGCACATTTGGCATTCATTCGTGAGCTTTTTTGGGAGTTGGGACCCTGGGTATTAAAGGGGTGCCAGATCCAGCGAAGGGTCACCAAAACACCCAGGGCAATGAAAAGAGCAGAACTGACACCAGTCTCGTGATCATCTTTGAAGACTGATTGGAAAAGAACTGCTTTCAACAGCACCGTGGAAAGGTGGTGGGAGTCCCATCCAGAAGAACCACTCCTGCTCAGGAGAAGGGATATCGGGATCTCTCTCCCCAAGGCAGCAAACACAGGCAGGTTGAGTAAGTGTGCATTTGCAGCTCCGTACTTTACAAGGATTCACTCCTAAGCACATTTGGGCTTCACTCGTGAGCTTCTCAGGAGTTGGGACACTGGGTACCAAGGTGGTGACAGAGCTAGAGCAATGGTCAACAAAACACCCAGGGCAATGAAAAGAGCAGAACTAACACCAGTTTCGCGATCTTCCATGAAAACGGATATGAAAAGCACCGCGTGCACAGTCACAGCGGAAAGGTGGCGGAAAGTCCAGTCCAGAAGACACACACTTGTTTAGGACAAGGATATCGGAATCTCTGTCCCCAAGGCGGCAAACACAAGCAGGTGGAGTAATTGTGTATTTGGTGCTCCGTACCTCACATGGAATCACTCCGCAGACATTTGGCATTCATTCGTGAGCTTTTTTAGGAGTTGGGACCCTGGGTATCAGATGGATGCCAGAGCCAGTGAAGGGACACCAAAACACCCAGGGCAATGAAAAGAGCAGAACTAACACCAGTCTCGCGAACATATTTGAAGACTGATTGGAAAAGCACTGCTTTCAAAAGGACCGTGGAAAGGTGTTGGGAGTCCCATCCAGAAGACCCACTCCTGCTCAGGAGAAGGGATATCGGGATCTCTCTCCGAAGGTGGCTAACACAGGCAGGTTGAGTAAGCGTGCATTTGCTGCTCCGAACATCACAAGGATTCACTCCGACGCACATTTGAGCTTCACTCGTGAGCTTCTCTGGGACTTGGGAAACTGGGTACCAAGGGGGTGACAGAGCCAACGCAAGTGTCAACAAAACACCCAGGGAAATGAAAAGAGCAGAACTAACACCAGTCCCCCGATCTTCCTTGAAAACGGATATGAAAAGCAGTGCATGCACTGGCACAGTGGAAAGGTGGCGGAAAGTCCAGCCCAGAAGGCCCACGCTTGCTTAGGACAAGGGACATCAGGATCTTTGTCCCCAAGGTAGCAAACACATGCAGGTTGAGGAAGTGTGCTTATGGTGCTCCGTACTGAACGAGGATTTACTCTGCAGGCCATTTCAGCTTTATTCATGAGGTTTTCTGGGAGTTTGAACACTGGGTATCAAGGGGGCGACACAGCCAGCCTAAGGGTCAGCATAACACCCAGAGCAATGCAAAGACCAGAACTAACACCAGTCCTGCGCTCTTCTTTGAAAACAGATATGAAAAGCACTGTGTGCACTGGCACAGCGGAAAGGCGGCAGAAAGTCCAGTCCAGAAGACCCACCCTTGCTTAGGACAAAGGACATCGGGATCTCTGTCCCCAGGCGCCAAACACATGCAGGTTGAGGAATTGTGTTTTGGATGACTTCGTACTTAACAAAGATGTAGCCTGCAGCACTTTTGGGCTTCATTCGTGAGCATTTCCTGGTGCTGGTACCCTAGGTACCAAGGGGGTGACGGAGCCAGGGCAAGGGTCTCGAAAACAGGGCAAGGTAAAGAGCAGAACTGACACCAGTCCCAAAATCTTCTTTCAGGAACGATTTGAAAAGCACTGCGTGCAACTGGCACAGCAGAAAGGTGGCTCAAAGATCTGGCCAATAGACCACTCTTGTTCAGGACAAGGGACTTCAAGATGTCTTTTCTGGAGGCGGCGAAGACATGCAGGTTGAGTAAGTGTGCTTATGGTGCATTGTCCTTAACGAGGATTTACTCTGCAGCCCATTTCGGCTTCATTCGTGAGGTTTTCTGGGAGTTTGGACATTGGGTATCAAGGGGGTGACACAGCCAGCCTAAGGGTCAGCCTAAACCCCAGGGCAATGCAAAGAGCAGAACTAACACAAGTTCCGCAGTCTCTCTTGGAAACGGATAGTAAAAGCACAGCGTGCACTGGCACAGCGGATACGTGGCGGAAAGTCCAGTCCAGGCTTGTTTAGGAAAATGGATATCGAGATCTCTTTCCCCAAGGCGGCAAACACATGCAGGTTGAGGAAGTGTGCATTTGCTGCTCGTACTTAACGAGGATTTACACTGCAGCCCATTTTGGCTTCATTCGTGAGCTTTTCTGGGAGTTTGGACACTGGGTAGCAAGAGGGTGACACAGCCAGCCCAAGGGTCAGCATAACCCCCAGGGCAATGAGAAGAGGAGAAATAACACCAGTCCCGCGATCTTCCTTGAAAACGGATATGAAAAGCACTGCGTGCCATGGCACAGCGGAAAACTGGCGGAAAGTCCAGTCCAGAAGACCCATACTTGCTTAGGACAAGGGACATCGGGATCTCTGTCCCCAAGGCGGAAAACAGATGAAGGTTGAGGAAGTGTGCTTATGGTGCTCCGTACTTAACGAAGATTTACTCTGCAGCCCATTTCGGTTTCATTCGTGAGCTTTTCTGGGAGTTTGGACACTGGGAAGCAAGAGGGTGACAGAGCCAGCGCAAGGGTCAGCATAACACCCAGGGCAATGAAAAGAGGAGAACTAACACTAGTCCTGCAATCTTCCTTGAAAACGGATATGAAAAGCACTGCGTGCACTGCCACAGAGGAAAGTGGCGGAAAGTCCAGTCCAGAAGACCCACGCTTGCATAGGACAAGGGACATCAGGGTCTCTGTCCCCAAGGCGGCAAACACATGCAAGTTGAGGAGGTGTGCTTTGGATGCTCTGTACTTAACAAAGATTTAGTCTGAATCACATTTGGCATTTATTCGTAAGCTTCTTTGGGAGTTGAGACCCTGGGTATCCAAGGGCTTCCAGAGCCAACGAAGGGTCACCAAAACACCCAGGGCAGTGAAAAGAGCAGAACTAACACCAGTCTGGCTATCATCTTTGAAGACCGTTTGGAAAAGCACTGTTTTCAACAGCACCGTGGAAAGGTGGTGGGAGTCTTATCCAGAAGACCCACTCCTGCTCAAGAGAAGGGATATCGGGATCTCTCTCGCCAAGGCGGCAAACACAGGCAGGTGGAGTAAGTGTGCATTTGCTGCTTCGTACGTCACAATAATTCACTCTGAAGCACATTTGGGCTTCGCTCGTGAGCTTTTCTGGGAGTTGGGACACTGGGTACCAAGGGGGTGACAGAGCCAGCGCAAAGGTCAGCATAACACCCAGGGCAATGCAAAGAGCAGAAATAACACCAGTCCCGCGCTGTTCCTTGAAAACGGATATGAAAAGCACTGCGTGCACTGGCACAGCGGAAAGGTGGCAGAAAGTCCAGTCCAGAAGACTCACGCTTGCTTAGGACAAGGGACATTGGGATCTCTGTCCCCAGGGCGGCAAACACCTGCAGGGTGCGGAAGTGTGCTTTGGATACTCCGTACTTAACAAAGATTAGGTGGCAGCACATTTGGGCTTCATTGGTAAGCATTTCCTGGTGCTGGTACCCTGGGTACCAAGGGGGTGACGGAGCCAGCGCAAGGGTCACCAAAACAAACAGGGCAATGAAAAGAGCAGAACTGACACCAGTCCTGAGGTCTTCTTTCAGGAACGATTCGAAAAGCACTGCGTGCAATTGGCACAGCAGAAAGATGTTGCGAAGTCCCGGCCAGAAGACCCACCGTTGTTCAGGACAAGGGACTTCGCGATCTCTTTTCTGAAGGCGGCAAGACATGGAGGTTGAGTAAGTGTGCCTTTGGTGCTCCGTACTTCACAAGGATTCACTTCAACGCACATTTGGGTTTCATTCGTGAGCTATTCTGGGAGTTGGGACACTGGGGTGACAGAGCCAGCGACAGGGTCAAAAAACACCCATGGCAATGAAAAGAGCAGAACTAACACCAGTCCCGCGCTCTTCCTTGAAAACGGATATGAAAAGCACTGCATGCACAGGCACAGCAGAAAGGTGGCAGAAAGTCCACTCCAGAAGACCCACACTTGCTTAGGACATGGGACATCGGGATCTCTGTCCCCAAGGCGGCAAAAATGTGCCGGTGGAGTAATTGTGTATTTGGTGCTCCGCACTTCACGAGGATTCACTCCGCAGCACATTTGGGCTACATTCGTGAGTTTTTCCCGGAGCTGGGACACCGGGTATCGAACTGGTGACAGAGCTAGCGCAAAGGTCAGCATAACACCCAGGGCAATGCACAGAGCAAACTAACATCACTCCCGCGATCTTCTTTGAAGACCGATTTTAAAAGCACTGCGTGCAACAGCACAGTGGATAGGTGGTGGGAGTCCCATCCAGAAGACCCACTCTTGCTCAGGACAAGGGACATCGGGGTCTCTCACCCCAAGGCGGCAAACAGATGCAGGTTGAAGAAGTGTGCTTTTGGTGCCCCTTATGTAACGAAGATTTACTCCGCAGCATTTTTGGGCTTCATTTGTGAGCTTTTCCCGAAGCTGGGACACTGGGTAACGAGTTGGGGACAGAGACATCGCAAGGGTCACCAAAATACCCAGGGCAATGAAGAGAGCAGAACTAACACCTGTTCCGTGTTCTTCTTTGAAGAAAAGCACTTCGAGTAACGGGCATAAGGGAATGTGGTGGGAAGTCCCGTCCAGAAGTCCCACTCGTGCTCAGGACAATGGACATCGGGATCTCTGTGCCCAAGGCGGTAAACACATGCAGGTTGAGTAAGTGTGCATTTGGTGCTCCGTACTTCACAAGGATTCACTCCAAAGCACATTTGGCCTTCATTCGTGAGCATTACTGGGAGTTGGGACACTGCGTACCCAGGGGGTAACAGAGCCAGCGCAAGCGTCAACAAAACACCCAGGGCAATGCAAAGAGCAGAACTAACACCAGTCCCGCGTTCTTCTTTAAAAATGGATTTGAATGCAATGCTGCAACTGGCACAGTAGAAAGGTGGCGGGAAGTCCCAACCTGAAGGCCCACTCTTGCTGAGGACAAGGGACATCGAGATCTCTGTGCACAAGGAGGCAAACACATGCAGGTTGAGGAAGTGTGCTTTGAATGCTCCGTACTAAACAAAGATTTAGTCTGCAGCACATTTGGGCTTCATTCGTGAGCATTTCCTGGTGCTGGTAACCTGGGTACCAAGGGGGTGACGAAGCCAGCGCAAGGGTCACCAAAACACTCAGGGCAATGATAAGAGCAGAACTGACACCAGCCCTGCGATCTTCTTTCAGGAACGTTTTGAAAATCACTGCGTGCAACTGACACAGCGGAAAGGTGGCGCGTAGTCACGGCCAGAAGACCCACACTAGTTCTGGACAAGGACTTCGAGATCTGATTTCTGAAGGTGGCAAATATACACAGGTTGAGCGAGTGTGCATTTGGTGCTCCGTACTTCACAAGAATTCACTCCAAAGCACATTTGGGCTTCATTCATGAGCTTTTCTGGGAGTTGGGACACTGGGTACCAAGGGGGTGACTGAGTCAGCGCAAGGGTCAACAAAACACCCAGGGCAATGAAAAGAGCAGAACTAACACCAGTCCCACAATCTTTTTTGAAAACGGATATGAAAAGCACTGCGTGCACAGGCACCGTGAAAAGGTGGCGCAAACTCTTCATCAGAAGACCCACTCTAGTTCAGGAAAAGGAACTTCGAGATACGTTTTCCATACGCGGCAATCACAGGCAGCTGGAGAAAGTGTGCATTTGCTGCGTCGTACTTCAGAAGGATTCACTCCGAAGCACATTTGGGCTTCTCTCGTGAGCTTTTCTGGGAGTTGGGACACTGGGTACCAAGGGGGTAGACAGAGCCAGGGCAAAGGTCAGCATAAAACGCAGGGCAATGCAAAGAGCAGAACTAACAGCAGCCCCCTGCTCTTCCTTGAAAAGGAATATGAAAAGCAATGCGTGCACTGGCAGAGCGGAAAGGTGGCGGAAAGTGCAGTCCCGAAGACCCACCCTTGCTTAGGACAAGGCACATCGGGATCTCTGTTCCCAATGCGGCAAATACCTGCAAGTTGAGGAAGTATGCTTTGCATGCTCCGTACTTAAAGATTTAGTCTGCAGCACAAACGGGGTTCATTCGTGAGCATTTCCTGGTTCTGGTACCCTGGGTACCAAGCGGGAGAGGTAGCCAGCGCAAGGGTCACCAAAACACTCAGGGCAAAGAAAAGAGCAGAACTAACACAAGTTCCGCGATCTTCCTTGGAAACGGATAATGAAAGCACAGCGTGCACTGGCACAGCGGAAAGGTCGCGGAAAGTGCAGTCCCGAAAACCCACGCTTGCTCTGGACAAGGGACATCTTGATCTCTGTCCCAAAGAGGCAAACACATGTAGGTTGAGGAAGTGTGCTTATGGTGCATTGTCCTTAACGAAGATTTACTCTGCATTACATTTCGGCTTCATTCGTGAGCTGTTCTGGGAGTTTGACAATGGGTAGCAAGGGGGTGACAGAACCAGCTCATGGGACTGCATAACACCCAGGGCAATAAAAAGAGGAGAACTAACGCCATTCCCATGATCTTTCTTGAAAACGGATATGAAAAGCACTGCGTGCACCGACACAGCGAAAGGGGGCGCAAAGTCTTCCTCAGAAGACCCACTCTTGTCCAAGAAAAGGAACTTCGAGATATGTTTTCCCAAGGCGGCAATCATAGGCAGCTGGGGCAAGTGTGCATTTCCTGCTTCATACATCAGAAGGATTCACTCCTATGCACATTTGGCCTTCCCTCGTGAGCTTTTCTGGGATTTCGGACACTGGGTACCAAGAGGGTAGACAGAGCCAGGGCAAAGGTCAGCGCACAACACCCAGGGCAATGCAAAGAGCAGAACTAACAGCAGACCCGCGTTCCTCCTTGAAAACGGATATGAAAAGCAGTGCGTGCACTGGCTCAGCAAAAAGTTGGCGGGACGTCCAGTCCAGAATTGTTTACGACAATGGGTATCCGGATCTCTTTCCCAAAGGCGGCAAACACATGCAGGTTGAGGACGTGTGCTGAAGGTGCTTTGTCCTTAATGAGGATTTACTCTGCAGCCCATTTGGGCTTCAATCGTGAGCATTTCTGGGGTATTGGACCCCGGGTAGCAAGGGGGTAGACAGAGCCAGCGCAAGTGTCAGCATCACACCCAGGGCAATGGCAAGAAAAGAAGTAAAACCAGTTCCATGATCTTCCTTGAAAACGGATATGAAAAGCAGTGTGTGTACTGGCACAGCGGAAAGGTGGCGGGAAGTCCAGTCCAGAATTGTTTAGGACAATGGGTATCGGGATCTCTTTCCCCAAGGCGGCAAACACATGCAGGCTGAGGACGTGTGCTGATGGTGCTTTTTCCTTAACGAGGATTTACTCTGCAGCCCATTTCGGCTTCAATCGTGAGCATTTCTGGGAGATTGGACTCTGGGTAGCAAGGGGGTAGACAGAGCCAGGGCAAAGGAAAGCATAATACCCAGGGCAATGCAAAGAACAGAACTAACAGCACTCCCGCGTTCTTCCTTGAAAACGGAAATGAAAAGCGGTTCGTGCACTGGCACAGCGGAGAGGTGGCGGGAAGTCTAGTCAAGAATTGTTTAGGACAATGGGTATCGGGATCTCTTTCCTCAAGGCGGCAAACACATGCAGGTTGAGGAAGTGTGCTGATGGTGCTTTGTCTTTAACGAGGATTTACTCTGCAGCCCACTTCGGCTTCATTCGTGAGGTTTTCTGGGAGTTCGGACATTGAGTATCAAGGGGGTGACACAGCCAGCCTAAGGGTCAGCCTAACACCCAGGGCAATGCAAAGAGCAGAACTAACACAAGTTCCGCGATCTTCCTTGAAAACGGATAGTAAAAGCACAGCGTGCACTGGCACAGCGGAAAGCTGGCGGAAAGTGCAGTCCCGAGGACCCACGCTTGCTTTGGACAAGGGATATCGTGATCTCTTTCCCATGGCGGCAAACACATGCAGTTTGAGGAAGTGTGCTTTTGGTGCTTTGTCCTTAACGAAGATTTATCTGCGGCCCATTTCGGCTTTATTCGTGAGGTGTTCTAGGAGATTGGACACTGAGTATGTAGCTGGTGACAGACCCAGCTCTTGAGACAGCATAACACCCAGGGCAATGAAAAGAGGAAATCTAACACCAGTCCCGTGATCTTCCTTGAAAAAGGATGTGAAAAGCACAGCGTGGACTGGCACAGCGGAAAGGTGGCCGAAAGTGCAGTCCCGAAGACCCACCCTTGGCTTAGGACAAGGCTCATCCGGATCTCTGTTCCCAATGCGGCAAATACCTGCAAGTTGAGGAAGTATGCTTTGGATGCTCCGTACTTAGAGATTTAGTCTGCAGCACAAACGGGGTTCATTCGTGAGCCTTTCCTGGTTCTGGTACCCTGGGTACCAAGCGGGGAGGTAGCCAGCGCAAGCGTCGCCAAAACACTCAGGGCAAGGAAAAGAGCAGAACTAACACCAGTCCCGTGATCTTCCTTGAAAACGGACATGAAAAGCACTGCGTGCACAGGCTCCGCGGAAAGGTGGCGGGAAGTCCAGTCCAGAAGTCCCACACTTGTTTAGGAAAACGGATATCGGGATCTCTTTCCCCAAGGCGGCAAACACATGCTGGTTGAGGACGTGTGCTTATGGTGCATTGTCCTTAAGGAGGATTTACTCTGCGGCCCATTTCGGCTTCATTCGTGAGCATTTCTGGGAGATTGGACACTGGGTAGCAAGGGGGTAGACAGAGCCAGCGCAAGTGTCAGCATCACACCCAGGGCAATGGAAAGAAAAGAAGGAAAACCA
>PJEM01019340.1:0-16192 GCA_004023845.1 Helogale parvula
AAACTGGGTCTGGACCATGCCATTTAATTTCCAAAGGATCTTTCCAAGGCACGGTAGCAAAGGTCTTTTTGTCTAAATTTGCCAGAGACGTTCAGCAGCTGAGCGTCCTTCTATATCCAAAGTTAAGAAATTAAAAATAAACAATGCATGGTGCAAAAGATTGCTGGGAGAATCCCAGACGGGGTACTAGTCCCCCCTTTTGTTTTATTAAGGGTAAATTAAGGATAGATGTGCCCGTTACTATATATGAATTTGTGTAATTGTAGACAAAATTTAGAGAACACAGTATCAGCATATCCCGGTCCATTGTCAGGTTTTACTTGATTTGGAATTTCAGTACTGATATGGCAGAAAGCATGTGAGCTACAACGTGCTTTCCTGCTTTACCAGTTTGAAGGTAGCATATAAGAAACCGCTGTAGTTATCAATACTCACATGAACATACTTTAGATTTTGAAACTCTGAAAAGTGTGTTACGTCCATTTGTCAGATGGCATTGGGCACTAGTCCTCGAGGATTTACTCCCAAATGAGGAACAGGTAAAAAGTACAACACAAGAAGAGCAGTGTATATTATTTGTTGTGCCTGCTCTATGAGTGATCTTAAATGGTAGCCCCAGATGATGAAATTTAGAGAGGGGGCTAGGCAAAATTAGAATGAGTTAAACGTGAAACTTTTGTCTTGAAGACAGGCACTGTTACAGTCTTAGTTGTAGAAAAGAGACCAGTTACAGATTAAAACTCTCTGGAGTAACTTGAAATATTTTAGTAACAATAACAAGTTTGGCTCTAGTGATGTATTATATTTAGTTTGAAAAGAAATTATATTATTAAAGACCAAGGCTAGTTGTAAGAAATCCTTGTAAGTATGGCCCTTTATAAAATCTTATTAACTTTAGGTAAGGATTTTAGGGCCAAAGGAGTTAACTTTTGTTATGTAACTTGGATGGAAGTTATTATATAAGATTTTAAACAGGGGAATAAGTCTCTAGTAGACAGTTTTGAAAGAGGCCGAATCCAAATCAATATTTCTTAATAGTTTTTAGAACACCACAAAAGTATATAAAGGCTCTTAAATTGTAAAGGCTGTTATCGTTTAGATTTAGAGACATAAATTTGATTATTAAAGGTGTTAAATAATGATTTTTACTAAAACATTAAAACTATAGGAACTGTACATATATATGAGTAGTTGTATCATATACTTGCAGTTAAAATTACACTTGGACTATTAAACTCTTAGAAATCTTAGTCTCCCATTAAGGGCTTAGTTAATTAAAACTTTAGATGGTAAACTTTTAAATTAACTAAGTACAAAGCAGCTTATTAACAGTTATTAAATATTTCTAGTTGTTTTGCTACAAATTAAAAGCACAGACATTTATGGGCCTAGTGGCTTGTGTTTAGTTTTAACTTGTTAGACAGCCAATGAATTTAATCTTAATTTAGTATCAAATAAAACCTTAACGTTTTAAGTTACCAAGAACCTTTAAAACTATTTTAACAATTACTCATGAAAACTATAGAACAGACCAAATTAAACATCCTTTTAACATACTCTTGTTAAAAATTGGAGCAGAGATCATAAGAACCTATTTGACTTTTGGCAGATTCAGATAGAACATACGTTTCTGTTTTTATCACCTAAAGCAGAGGGAGAAGCTAGTGTTATGCAAATTGGCCTCTCCCCATCCAGAGATTAGCAACATGATGGCCTTTTGGTTGCCCTGGGCAACAGGGGAGGGGGGAAGGGAGAGCAAGCTAGGCTCTCCAGGAGGCAGAGAAAGATTTACCAGTTTAAAATTTTGAATGCTCAGGAGCAGGTTAAAAACATCTATATAGAGTCGTTTTTTAAACTCCATATGGCTCAAAACTTAATCTACGCTCTTAATAATCAATAAAGAGATCTCTATGTTAGACTCCTTATGGCTCAAAGCTTAAATTTTTGCAGAGGTATAGAGAAAAGGACTAAGAAAAAACACTTAGAGAAAAGGACTAAGAAAAAGCACTCTCTGTGCTTAGAGATTACCGATAAATCCCAGCCACGGACCCAGCGAGAATATTCTCGCGTGAGTTGGCCTCTTGAAATATTTTTCACAGCCCGGAACCAAGCGCGATCTGCCTGGCTGGCCGCCAAAAATCTCAGCCTGACCCTGCTAGCATGCAGGTGGCTATATTTTAAAGCCGCAGACCCACGTGGGCCGGCTAGTTGTAATTCCCGCCGATAAATCCCAGCCACGGACCCAGCGAGAATATTCTCGCGTGAGTTGGCCTCTTGAAATATTTCTCACAGCCGGAACCAAGCGCGATCTGCCTGGCTGGCCGCCGAAATTCTCAGCCTGACCTTGCTTGCATGCAGGTGGCTATTTATGCGAATCGTGAGCTGCGCAGACGTCCGCGCGAAGCTGATTCACTTAGACTCCGTTAGAGCCGCGGACCCACGTGGGCCGGCTAATTATAATTCCCCAGGCTCGGGTTGCGTGGCCCGTCCCTACACAACTCAGTGTCGCGCGTTGTGACGTCAATTGTCTAAGCCCGAAAAACCCCGTCTCGGGAATTGCGCGCCCGGTCCCTAACCGGCCGCCCCGGAACAAAAACAAAAACAAACAAACAAACAAACAACAACAACAACAAAAAAAAACCGCTGGTCCGGTACCAGGGAGCCTAAAAATCGTTGGCGCTGGGCCGGAAGATGGAAGTCAGTCCCTCAAGTCGCTCCGCTCCGTATCGTGGTGGCACGGGACCTGCCCCAGTCAGGCTAGGGCAGCGGGCATCGTGGCGCGCTGTGTCGCCAGGCCCCGGGATGCCCATCCTGGCTCTGGACGCTCTTTATTGAGGGTGCTTACACCTCAGGCCGTACGTTGGGATGGGGGCGTTTCCTCTACCTGGTATTCTGACGTATGTCAAATACTTTGATCTCTCCGCCCTGAGATGTATATATATCAGCCCTCTTAATAAACTGGCTCTCTCTCTCTCCGCACAACCAGAAACCGTGAGTGTTGTATTTATTTCCGTACGCCCCCCTTCCCTTCTCTCTTATCTTCCCTCAGGAAAAGAACCCAGGCCGGCTTTCCTGATCAGGCCAGAGCGGCCGGGTAGGGTCCCGGCATTTACCTAATCTTATTTACCTAATCGTGTTTCCCCAAGCTTGGGTGTCTACATCCTATGGCTTTCTAATTCTTTATGTCTTTTTAACTCATTCTTGCAGGCTCAGGGAATTCCTAAGCATATTCCCCACATAATAGTAAAACAATGTAAAAAATGATAGAGACATAATGTATGACATTTCATAATTTAAATAAAATCTGTATCAGAAGACTGTGGCATCTGTGTCAAAATAGAGACATAGATTAATGGATCAAACAGTAAGTTCAGAAACAGATCCACATATAATCAATTTATTTTCTACAAAAGTGCCAAGAACTTCAATGTGGGAAATAATTACATTTTGAGAAAATTGCAGTGATATAATTGGGTATACATGTTAAAAATGACCTCAGACTCTTACTTTATACCATAGAGGAAATTAAAGGAAATATGTTATAAAAATAAATGTCAAGCTTGAAACTATACAACTTAGAAAATCTTACTGATCTTCACTAAGGCAAATATTTCTTAAATAGAACACAAATGTCTGAACTGCAAAAGAAAACAAGAATTATATATGAATTGGGCTTGATCAGTACTTAAAACATCTGCTATTCAAGAACAAAGAAATGAGAAGGGAAACCACAGCTTTGGAAGGGTGGTTGGTTGGAGGGACAGAGAAATATCTGCAATACACTTGTCTTGATAAAAAAAAATATGTGTGAAAATAAAGAAAATATCACTTAACATGAGGTTGGGGAGCCCTGAAGGAGGAGCTCTCATGAACATACTACTTGCAGCCTGCATAATAAGTAAAAATAAGGAAGATGAAAATTGTCTTGACAAAGGTGGACGTTTTTCACATAGAAATTTCATCTCCTAGGGTGCCTGGGTGGCTCAGTCAGTTAGGCGTCCGACTTCAGCTCAGGTCATGATCTCACGGTTTGTGGGTTCAGGCCCCACATCGGGGTCTGTGCTGGCAGCTAGCTCAGAGCCTGGAGCCTGCTTCGGATTCTGTGTCTCCCTCTCTCTCTGACCCTCCCCTGCTCATGCTGTCTCTCTCTGTCTCTCAAAAAATAAATAAAAAATAATAAAAAAAAAGAAATTTCATCTCCTGCTTTTAAGAAAAATTAGAAATATCCATTCCTGCTCCAGCAGCAATGCACTAGCTATTGCTTGTAACCAATGGGAAACTCCCACTCAAACTCTTATTATTTTCCAATGTACTTTTGATTAAAACAATCCTCCCTGATTTCCCCTCAAGCCTAATAAAAGCTGACTTCTTTGTCTCTTCAGATTGGTCTATGGCTCATTTAATTTGCTTGTCCCAAATTGCAAGTCTTCTGCTATTCCTGAATAATCCTATTTTGCTGGCAAAATAACTGCCATTTTTTAAAGTAGTCTTTATGCCTAATGGGAGGGGGTCTCACACAAGGAATGAACTGATGACCCCTAGATCAAGACCTGAGCTGAGATCAAGAGTCAGAGGTTTAATCAACTGAGCCACCCAGGCACGCCTGGCTAATTTTCTTTAAGCTTGACCTTACAAAATTGTTAGAAGTGGGATCTGAAAAAGACAAACAAACCCCCAAGGAACTAGCAACTCTGAATTGTGTGAGGTAGCAACCAGAGCTCTCTGTGATGCCTCTGCTTCCATGGATTATCTTTGTCCTTTCAGTTTTCCTCCTCCTCCCAGTTTTCTTCCTTCAGTTGAGCTCTCTGACTTAATTCAGGATCTGTTTTTGTTCTTATGAAGCTTCCTGGTACGTCACCTATTCCGTTCAAAAGGTGAAAACACGTGATTCCCTGTGTTTTAAAACAGCTGTTGGAAAACAGGGTCTCTAATATTTAAGATATTTTAAGGAATACAAAAGCAAGGCAACTTGCACCTGGACTGTGGGCCAGGCTCTCATGCCTTTCTGAATAACTGGGTGAACTTTTTAATTATTTGGAATTGGAATATCGATTCTGGAAAACTCTTCTAGATATAAATCTATCTTCTAGATATAAGTCCATCTATTACCCTCAAAATAGAGGATTCTAAAACCTTTAGAAACAATGGGATGCATTCTTTGATTTGTATGCAGAAATTTCTAAAAGACAAAATGACTTCAAAATGAGTTCTAAAGAGATGCTTACAGGATGAGAGAAGGGAAGGGAAGGGAAGGGAAGGGAAGGGAAGGGAAGGGAACGGAACGGAACGGAAGGGAAGGGAAGGGAAGAGAAGGGGAAGAGAAAGGAAGAAAAGAGGACTTGGACCATTTGAGCAAGTAACCTTAGCTTAGTCTCATTGCCAGAAACACAATTTGGATTCAACTCTTCTTTTGAGTTTTGTCCCTGAGACATGGCTAAAATTTTTATAAAACAAAAGCTATATGATCTCTGTTTGTGTCTATCTATATGTTCCATATGTCTATGTATACGTGCAATATTTCTTTAACTGTAATCTTTTATTTATTTACCTTTTTTATAGTTTATTGTCAGTTGTTTTCCATATAACACTCAGTACTCATCCCAACAAGGGCCTTCCTCCATGCCCGTCAGCCTCTTTCCCCTCTCCACCATCCCCATCAGCCCTCAATTTGTTCTCAGTATAAAGAGTCTCTCAGTATAAACCTTCCCTCTCCACAACCACTTTTTCCCCCTTCCCCTCCCCCATGGTCCTCTTTGATGTTTCTCTTGTTCCACTTATAAGTGAAAACATATGGTATCTGTCCTTCTTTGCCTGACTTATTTTGCTTAGCATGACACCCTCGAGTTCCATCCATGTTGCTACAAATGGCCAGATTTCATTCTTTCTCATTGTCATGTAATATTCCATTGTATAGATAAACCACATCTTCTGGATCCATTCATCAGTTGATGGACATTTAGGCTCCTTCCATGATTTGGCTATTGTTGAAAGTGCAGCTATGTACATTGGGGTACATAGGGGTGTGCCCCTCTGCGTCAGCACTTCTGTATCCCTTGGGTAAATTCCTAGCAGTGCTATTGCCGGATCATAGGGGAATTGTAGTGTTACTTTTTTGAGGAACCTCCACACTGTTTTCCAGAGCGGCCACACCAGTTTACATTCCCACCAGCAGTGTAGGAGGGTGTCCATTTCTCCACACCCTCGCCAGCATCGATAGTCCTCTGACTGGCGTGAGGTGGTGTCTCAGTGTGGTTTTGATTTGTATTTCCCTGATGATGAGTGATGCTGAGCATCGTTTCATGTGTTTGTTGGCCACTGGATGTCCTCTTTGGAGAAGTGTCTGTTCATGTCTTCTGCCCATTTCTTCACTGGATTTTTTGGTTTTCGGGTGTGGAGTTTGGTCAGTTCCCTACAGATTCTGGATACTAGCCCTTTATCTGATATGTCATTAGCAACTACCTTTTCCCATTCTGATGGTTGCCTATTAGTTTTATTGATTGTTTTCTTTGCAGTGCAGAAGCTTTTTATCTTGATGAGGTCCCAGTAGTTCATTTTGCTCTTGATTCCCTTGCCTTTGGGGATGTGTCGAGTAGGAAATTGCTGCGGTTGAGGTCAAGCAGGCTGCTTCCTGCATTCTCCTCTAGGATTTTGATGGTTTCCTGTCTCACATTAAGGTCTTCCATCCATTTTGAGTTTATTTTTGTGTATGGTGTAAGTAACTAATTCGGTTTCTTTCTTCTGCATGTTGCTGCCCAGTTCTCCCAGCACCATTTGTGTAAGAAGCTGTCTTTTTTTTTTTCCATTGGAAAGTCTTTCCTGCTTTGTCAAAGATTAACTGGCCATACACTTGTGGGTCCAATTCTGGGTTCTCTATTCCACTCCATTGGTCTATGTGTCTGTTTTTGTGACAATACCATACTGTCTTGACAGTTACAGCTTGGTAGTAGAGGCTAAAGTCTGGGATTGTGATGCCTCCCGTTTTGGTTTTCTTCTTCAATATTACTTTGGCTATTCAGGGTCTTTTGTCGTTTCATACAATTTTTATGATAGTTTGTTCTAGCTTTGAGAAAAATGCTCGTGAAACTTTGATTGGGATTGCATTGAATGTGTAGTTTGCTTTGGGTAGTAATGATATTTTAACAATGTTTATTCTTCCAATCCATGAGCTTGGAATGTTTTCCCATTTCTTTGTGTCCTCTTCAATTTCCTTCCTAAGTTTTTCTATAGTTTTGATCGTACAGACTTTTACATCTTTGGTTAGTTTTATTCCTATGTATTTTATGGTTTTTGGTGCAATTGTGAATTAGATCCATTTCTCGATTTCTCTTTCTGTTGCTTCATTATTGGTATATAAAAGTGCAACCAATTTCTGTACGTTGATTTTGTACCCTGCAACTTTGCTGAATTCATGGATCAGTTCTAGTAGGCTTCTGGTGAAGTCCTTAGGGTTTTCCATGTGGAGTATCATGTCATAAGCGAAAAGTGAAAGTCTGACTTCTTCCTTCCCTATTCTGATGCCTTTTATTTCCTTTTGATGTCTGATTGCTGATGCTAGGACTTCCAACACTACGTGAAACAACAGTGGTGAGAGTGGACACCCCTGTCCTGTTCCTGATATCAGGGGGAAAGCTCTCAGTTTTTCCCCATTTAAGATGATATTAGCTGTGGGCTTTTGATAAATGGCTTTTATGGTGTTTAAGTACGTTCGTTCTATCCCAACTTTCTCAAGGGTTTTTATTAAGAGAGGATGCTGTATTTAGTCAAGTGCTTCTTCTGCATCTATCAACAGGATCATATGGTTTTTATCTTTTCTTTTGTTAAGTGGTGTATCACATTGATGCATTTGCGAATATTGGACCAGCCCTGTAACCTCGGAATGAATCCCACTTGCTCATGGCGGATAATTCTTTTTATATGCTGTTGAATTCGGTTTGCTAGTACCTTGTTGAGTATTTTTGCGTCTGTGTTCATCAAGGATATTGGCCTGTAGTTCGCTTTTGTTGTTGGGTCTCTGTCTGATTTGGGAATCAAAGTGATGCTGACTTCGTAGAAGGAGTCCGGATGTTTTCCTTTTATTTCTATTTTCTGGGATAGCTTGAGAAGAATGGGTATTAACTCTGATTCAAATGTAGGTAGAATTCCCCAGGGAAGCCATCTGGCCACGGGCTCTTATTCCTTAGGAGATTTTTGATAAAGGATTGGATTTCTTCACTGGTTATGAGTCTGTTCAGATTTTCTAGCTCCTCCCTTTTGAATTTTGTTATTGCATGTGTGTTTAGGAGTTTGTCCATTTCTTCTAGGTTGTCCAGTGTGTTGGCGTATAATTTTTCATAGTATTTCCAGCTCATTGCTTGAATTTCTGGGGAATTGGTTGTAACAGATCCATTTTCATTCGTGGTTTTGTTTATTTGGGTGCTCTCTCTTTTCCTTCTGAGGAGCCTGGCTAGAGGTTTATCAGTTTTGTTTATTTGTTCAAAAAACCAACTCCTGGTTTCATTGATCTCTTCAACTGTTCTTTTGGATTCTATGTTGTTTATTTCTGCCCTGAACTTTATTATTTGTCTTCCTCTGCTGGGTTCGAGGTGCTCTAGCTGCTCTCCTTTTATTTCCTCTAGGTGCTTTGTTAGATTTTGAATTTGCACTTTTTCTAGTTTGTTGAAATAGGCCTGGATTGCAATATACTTTCCTCTTAGGACTGCCTTTGCTGCGTCCCAGAGAGTTTGGATTGTTGTATTTTCATTTTCATGTGTTTCCATATATTTTTATAATTTCTTCTCTAATTACCTGATTGGCTCCATCGTTCTTTAGTAAAGTATTCACTAACCTCCATGTTTTTGGAGGTTTTCCAGACTTTTTCCTTTGATTGATTTCAAGTTTCATAGCATTGTGATCGGAAAGTGTGCATGGTCAGATCTCAAATTATTTTGTGTTTATGGAGGGCTGTTTTATGACGCAGTATATGATCTATCTTGGAGAATGTGCAATGTGTACTTGAGAAGAAAGAGAATTCCCTAGCCTCAAGATGTAGAGTATGAATATATCTGTCAAATCCATCCATAACAACGTGTCATTTAGGCCCATTGTTCCAATACTGACTTTCTGTCTAGTTGATCTATACATTGCATTGCTGTACATGAAGTATTAAAATCCCCAGCAATTAGCACATTCTTAACAATAGGATGGTTTCTCGTTGTGATTAATTGTTTTATGTATTGGGTGCTTCCGAATTCGGTGCATAGATGTTTATTATTGTTAACTCTTTCTGATGTTGAGCCCCTGCAATTATTATATAACGTCCTTCTTTTTTTAAAATAGTTTATTGTCAAATTGTTTTCCACGTAACACCCAGTGCTCTTACCCACAAGTGCCCTCCTCATTACCACCACCTTCCTTCCCCCTCCTCCTCCCCTTCAACCCTCGGTTTGTTTTCAGTATTCAATAGTCTCTCAGGTCTTGCATCCCTCTCTCTCCCCAACTCTCTTTCCCCCTTCCCCTCCCTATGGTCCTCCATTAGTTTTCTCCTGTTATACCTATGAGAGCAAACATATGGTATCTGTCCTTCTCTGCCTGACTTATTTCGCTTAGCATAACACCCTCGAGGTCCATCCACTTTGCTACAAACGGCCGTATTTCATTCTTTCTCATTGCCATGTAATACTTCATTGTATATGTATATACCACATCTTCTTGACCCATTCATCAGGTGATGGACATTTAGGCTCTTTCCATGAGTTGGCTATTGTGGACATTGGGGTACATGTGCCCCTACGTGTCAGCATTTCTGTATCCCTTGGATAAATCCCTAGCAGGGCTATTGCTGGGTCAGAGGGGAGTTCTACTGATAATTTTTTGAGAAACCTCCATACCGTTTTCCAGAGGGGCTGCACTACTTTACATTCCCACCAACAGTGTAAGAGGGTGCCCATTTCTCCACATCCTTGCCAGCATCTGTATTCTCTTCATTTGTTCATTTTAGCCACTCTGACTGGTGTGAGTTAGTATCTCAGTGTGGTTTTGATTTGTATTTCCCTGATGGTGAGTGATGCTGAGAATCGTTTCATGTGCCTGTAGGCCATCTGGATGTCCATTTGGAGAAGTGTCTGTTTATGTCTTCTGCCCATTTCTTGACTGGATTATTCATTTTTCAGGTGTGGAGTTTGGTGTTCCTTGTAGATTTTGGATACTAGCCCTTTATCTGATATGTCATTTGCAACTATCTTTTCCCCATTCCGTCGGTTGCCTATTAGTTGTCTTGATTGTTTCCTTTGCAGTGCAGAAGCTTTACATCTTGATGAGGTCCCAATAGTTCATATTTGCTTTCATTTCCCTTGCCTTTGGGGATAATGTCCGTCTTCATCTTTTGTTACTGCATTTACTTTAAAGTCCAGTTTGTCTGATATAAATATGACTACTCCGGCTTTCTTTTGACTTCCAGTCTCATGACAGATATTTCTCCATCCCCTTACTTTCAATCAGGATTGATAGATGGATTTTGTTTTTATCCATTCTGCTACCCTATGTCGTTTGATTGGAGCATTTAGTCCATTTACGTTCAGTGTTATTATTGAAAAATATGGGTTTTGTTTCATTGTGTTCTCTGTAGTGTTCATGCTTGTAGTGGTGCCTCTGGTACCTTGTATTCCTTGCAACATTTCCCTCATAGAGTCCTTCTTGGGATTTCTTGTAGGGATGGTTTGGTGGTGATGAATTCTTTCAATTTTTGTTTATGTGGGAAAACCTTATCTCTCCCTCTATTCTGAATGACAGGGTTGCTGGATAGAGGATTCTTGGCCGCATATTGTTTCTGTTCCTCACATTGGAGATTTCCTGCCTTTCTTTTCAGGCCTTTCAAGTTTCAGTAGATGGGTCTGTAACCACCTGGTAGGTTTTCCTTTGTATGTTAGGGTCTTTTTCTCCCCAGCTGCTTTCAGAATTCTCTCTTTATCCTTATATCCTTTAGCCAGTTTCCATATGATATGTCATGCAGGCCAATTCAAGTTATGTCTGAGGGGAGTTCTCTGTGCCTCTTGGATTTCAATATCTGTTTCCTTCCCCAGATTGGGGAAGTCTCAGCTATAGTTTTCTTAAGCACCCCTTCAGGACCTTTTTCTCTTTCTTCTTCTTCAGAAATTCCTATGATACAGATATGGTTCTTTTTGAGTGTATCATTCAGTTCTCAAATTCTCCTTTCATGCTCCTGGATCAATTTATCTCTCTTTGTCTTGGCTTCCTCTTTTTCTCTAATTGTGTCTTCTAATTCACCTATTCTCCTCTCTACCTCTTCAACCCATGCAACGGCAGGCTCCATGTTATTCTGCACCTCATTTATAGCATTTTAAAACTCATCACAGCTATTTTTAAGATCCCCATTCTTTGTTCCAATAGTTTCTCTGATGTCTTCCACGCTTTTTTCAAGCCCAGCCATTAATTTTATGACAACTGTTCTAAATTCTTGCTCCATTATGTTGCTTTTATCAGTTTTTGAGCAATTCTGTAGCTGTGACTTTTTACTGGACTTTCTTTAGAATAGAGTTTTCCATCTCATCATTTTGGCAAGCTTTCTGTCTCTTGTCAGTTTTAAATGCTTGTTATGCACTCTGGACCTGTGAGTATTGCTATATTAAAGGAGGCTTATTGATTGTCCAGGGCCTGTCAGTCCAGGAAGCATTCTTTTAATAATGTCTCTTGGTTTCTCTTGTTGTGCCTTTGGTTATTTTATTTCCTTACTCAGTGATATTTGGGACTCTCCACCATGTGTACTTTGGCTTATTTGTTGAGTTAGCCCTGAAAGGGAAAACAGAGAGACAAACACTCAGGGAACAAAAGCATGCAACGCACAGACAAATCGAACAAACAAGCAAGGAAATCAAACAGGGAAAGAAAAAAAAGAAAAAAGGGGTGGGAAACAACTGAAGACAAAAAACAGTCTAAAAGCATAAAACCAGAAATCCGAGCTACAAATTAAGAATAGGGTCAGTGCTGTTGGAAGAGCATATACAAAGAGAAACATGACAGGGGTTTGGAGGAATTGAAATTGAACATTGACCAGGTAGAGGAACTAAAAGGCTGAATTCAGAGAGAATTGGTATGAGGTATGGTATATATGGTAAGAGATGAGGAGAATAAAAAAAAAAGATAATGTTACCCTAAGAAGCTATATAGTCTGATTATTCCAGAGAGATAGAGAGAGAAAGAGAGAGAGAGAGAGAGAGAGAGAGAGGGAGAGAAAGGAAGGTAGCATCAAGAGAAAGGATTAAGTATGACTGTTAAGTCAACCCAATGTCCTGGGTGCCCAGTACAGCAGAGTGGAGAGATAAGATTGAGATAAGGGAAAATATATCTGAATAGCAAGAATTGATCTAACCACAGCAATGCAGTAATGTTGGTCTTGCCTCGGGCTCTGGTAAAAAAAAAAAAAAAAAAAGGCAGCTCTCCAATGCGGATGGGCGTGGTTCGGCGTAGGCAGGTATTGCCTCCACTGTGGGTCCTGTGGGTCACTCCCTGAGTCCCCACCTTGTTGGTTGTGGGGAGAAGAACGGCAGAGCCCCAATCCCTTCTCGAACCAAGCGTTGCAATCTTTTCTTCTGGGTCAGATCTCCCTCTGCTGTGAGCAGGTCAAGTTGTATTTTCCAAGCCCCGCCTCGTTTCCAGATCCTAGTCCACGGACTTTAATGATACCGCCGAGATGAGATGTACTCCAGTAGGCAGGCGGCTTCCTAGCCGGGGATCTAGAGGGGGAAATAGGGAAGCAGTTTCTCCTGGCACCACCTAGGATCAGTACACTGAGCCCAATGAAAACGCTCCAGCTAGAGAGGAAGGATCTCTCTCTCTCTGTGCCCTGCGGTTATAGATAGGTTGATAGGATTCTTCTCTGTCCCAAACCGAGGTTTTTCTCTTCTCTAGAGACAGCTCTATGAGTGTTTTCAGCCTCTCTCTAACTTTCCCTCATCTCTCTGTGGCTCTGCATGGCTCTGTGTAGCTCTACGCAGCTCTGCAGGAGGGGACTCCCCTCTGAGCCTCTGGTCTCTGCCCGTTTTTGTCTTCCCCAGGTCACACTCACACACCTATAAGACTGTCTTCTTAGTGGGCTCTGTCACTTTTCCTCCCAGACTCCTGGGGATCAGAGTATTGTGGCTTCAGTCCTTCTTAGATGATGGATGTGGGTGGGCGAAACGTATAGAGCTCCCTACTTCACCATCTTGCCTCTCCAGAGTCATTTGTTTTGTTCCTTAAATGCCACATGTGAGTGAAATCGTACGGTATTTGACTTTCTCTGACTGATTTATTTCACTTAACACAATGCTCTCTAGCTCCATCTACATTGTTGAAAATGGCAGGATTTCATCCATTTGTATGGCTGAATTATATTCCATTATATAGATATAGACATATATAGATATATACATAATAGATATAGATAGATATGGATGAAATATAGATGAGTATAGATGATATACATGATAGATATAGATATATAGATAGATAATATACATATAGATAGATGATACAGATATAGATATATATACCACTTCTTCTTATCCATTCATCAGTTGATGGACACTCAGGCTGTTTCCATAATTTGGCTAACATAGATAATGTTGCTATAAAAATCAGCGTGCATGTACACCTTCGAATTAATATTTTTTTATTATTTGGGTGCAATTCCTGCCTTCTAGGGTTGGTTCTATTTTTAAATTTTTGAGGAAACACCGTACTATTTTCTACAGTGGCTCCCCTGTGGTAGGATCCCCTCCCTAAGGAAAAAGAAAAAAAAAAGGGAGAGAAAACTTCAAGGTAACCTGGGTATACGCCTATGTGACAACATCTCTCATGACCTTGTAAACAGACTACTTAATCAGACTGTATGTTTATGTGTATTCCCATATTTGGGAGAAAAAGAAATAGAACATGTATTAAGAAAAACTGTGCCACGTGATATTCGGTGCTCAGTTCTTTGATCATGAACCCAACTGAGCGGTGGCTACACGAATAAAGTTGCTTTTTGGAAATTAAAAAGCCTCGGTGTCATGACTCTCTGTGCGAGAATCCTGCTTCAGCGCCAGTTTGTATTCCCACCAAAAGTGCAAGAAAGAGATTTCCCCTTTCTCCACATCCTTCCTACACAGGTTGTTTCTTGTGCTGTTGATTTTAACACTTGTGATTGGTGTCAGATGATATTTCATTGTACTTTTATTTGATTTCCCTGACGATGATTGATGTTGAGAATTTTTCCATGTGTCTGTTGGTCATCTGGATGTTTTCGGAGAAATGTCTATTCCTGTCTTCTGCACATTTTAATTAGATTATTTGTTTTGAGGTGTTGAGTTTTGTGTTTTTAAATATATTTTGGAGGGGGGAGGAGCCAAGATGGAGGAGAGGAAGGGAGCTCTGTAAACTCCGTCCGCACCATTTATCGAACTGAGAAGGATATTACGCTCATCTGCGAGAGCGGAAGGAGAAAAATACGAACTCCAGAAAGAATAGAACTTCAAGGGTACCTGAGTGAGTGGAGGCGAACGGGGGAGATCTGAAAACAGGCCAACCCAGTACGGGCAGGGGAGGTAAGATCCCCAGCCCAACGTGGGGTAAGCGCACGGTGCCCCAGAGACAAAGGGAAGAGACAGAGTCCAAACAGGCTCACAGTACTGTCTCTGGGGAAGAGATATAGAACACTTGGCTGCGCTTGGAGACAGAAACCCACTCCATAGATAACTGCTGGGTAACCGGAATCCCGAACCGGGGTGGCGCAAGAGAAGGAACAGCTTCCAGCCCTAAGCCATCTCGGCGGGGAATCAGAAGCGGCTGTGGCTGTAGGAAGCGGCTGCGCTGGGGAGGCGGGCACCCTGGTGGGAAACGGCCGGAGCGGCGACTGCGCCAGGCGCTAGCAATTCGAACTTGGTTTTGGGAACGGGACCACGGACTGCATTACCACAGTGCACCTCGCCCCCTGCACTGACTGCGCGAATCCCGGGTGCCCACAGGAAAAAATAGAATGCACACCTACGCGACCCCTAACAAAGAGTCTGTGGTGGGTGGAGGCCTGGGTGCGCACTTAGTCTGTAGGAGCTCCCAGCTCATTTCCAGCAGCGCACAGCCTCTTGAGCAACAGCTATCTGAAACCAAGAGAGACTCGGTTTTTTGTTTTTTTTTCTTTCTCCTTTCCCCCATTGCATTCCAGATCCTGGCTGGGGGTGGGGACTCCGCAATTGAGTCTGTGAAGGTGCACACTTCACCTCCTGCTGCTCATTTCGCTTCAGACACGGAGCCTCTGAGAACAGCCTCCAAGACTTACCACATCAAACCACGCCTATCCACCAGGGGGAGCTGCTGCTTTTTTTTTTTTTTTTGGTTTGTTTTTGGTGTTTTTTTTTGTTTTTTGTTTTGTTTTGTTGTTTTTTTTAAAATATAAAAATTTTTTTCCTTTACTACTTTCATACTTATTTCTTTGTCATTATTACCTTTTTTTTTCCTTTTCCTTTACTCAATTCCTTTAAATTTTACTCCTTATATTCCTTTCTCCTTTCTCCAGTACTTTTTCACCTTCTTGCAACCCAGATATATTCTCCTGTATCTCATCCTTACCTCTCCCCTAAACTGGTCATATACTTTTAAACGGTCTACTGTCCTTTGTTGTCTCCGACCCCCTTTTATATATATATTTTTTGTCTTTTCTTCTTTCTCTTTTCTTTTTATTTTCTCTTCTTCTCTTCTTTTTGTCTCTTCCCCTCCCATTTTCTTTCTTTTTCTTTCCCCCCAGTAATGTGTTTCTTTGTTTGATTTGTCTGTGTATATGTGTGCTTCTGTTCGCTCTGTGTTTGTCAGTCTGTTTTCCTTCTTAGGACTACACCAAGAAACAAGCCAAAGTGTGCAAGAAGGCGAGTCCCAAATATTGCAGAGTAGGGAAATAAAATACTCACAGGCACAACAAGAGAAACTGAGAGATATCATTAAGAGAATATCTCCTGAAATGGCAGGCCCTGGACAGTCAAAACACCTCCTTTAACAGAGAAATACTAATAGGTGCACAGAGCCCAACGAACTTTCTAAAGGTGAAAAGAGACAGAAAACTAGCAAAAATGACAAAACGGAGAAACTCTCCCCTGAAGAACTTCCAGGGGGAAGTCACAGCCACAGAACTGCTCAAGGCAGATCTAGACAACATATCGGATCAAGAATTTAAAAAGCTGGTCAT
>PJEM01019341.1:0-16191 GCA_004023845.1 Helogale parvula
CCCCCTCCCCAAGGCACCCCCGCCCCCTCCCCAGGCCCCCCGTCCCCTCCCCAGGCACCCCCTGCCCCCTCCCCAGGCACCCCTGCACTTCAGCATCTCTCAGCGATGGCCTGCCATCTGCCCCTGGAGTTGGCACAGGCCCGGGTTTCTGGGGCAGGAGAGGCAGGTTGCCCTGCAGGCCGGTCCTTGTCCCCGTGGGGCACGGACAGAACGGGCCCAGCTCTGGAACCGGCGGCCCGCAGGGCTGAGGCATGACTGTGAGCGAGCTGCCGGTGCAGGCCGCCGGGGCCACGATGAGCTCACCGCACGCTCTCCTCTGAGGTCGCACTCGGGCTGGTTGACACGCGAGCCGGCGCCCCAGGGAAACGTCTCCTTCCCCACTTCGGGGAATCACAGCGGAGGCGCCTCGTCCAGAAACTTCTCCCCCACACCTGTGCTAGCAGACACACGTGGAGGCCCGCGCCCCGGTGCCGTGGTTTCGTCAGCGACGCACAGGTGACGCCTCCTCGTTTGGCTTTAATGCGAGTGGGAGACGGTCTGCGATCGGGCCAGGAGGGACAGACGCGGCCGGGCAGTGCGCAGGCGAGAGACGTCGCGGGCCCTGCTCCGCCATCGGGACCCGCACTGGAGAACACAGGTGAGCGCGGCCAGCACAGCGCAGCTCCGGGTCCCGGTCCGCGGGGTGTGGGGTGGCGGGCGGCGCAGGCCCCTCTGAGGGGTTCTCCTCGGCGCTTTCCTCCTGCTCGCAGGCCCGGCCGGGGCCCCACAGCCTCCTCCTCTCCGTGCTCAGGCGGCTTTGCCGGGGGTCTGCACCCCGGGGCCTCCCTCCCCGCCCCAGGCCTGCCCAAGCCGGCCACCAGCTCTCACTTTCTGAGAATTTGGAGCCCCGGACAGGCTGGGGTTGGAGGGCAGATAAATGGTATTTGCAACAGTGACGAAGGTCAGCTGTCCCCCTTCAGGAGCTGCGTGTCCCCTGCACGGGTGACAGACACCACAGCACAGCCATGCTGCCCCTGGGGCCGACTCGAGTCCTGCTCTGGCCAAGCCCCGGGCCATGCCCAGCTGAAGACCGGAGGGCCACTGTGTGTCCATCCTGGGCTGCACTCGCTTTAGGTAGTTTTAAAATTCATTTCCTCCTTAAAAACCACTCAAGGGAACCAGCAACTGTCACCTCCCTGAGGTCCTGACGGACTAAGCGGGCCTCGTCCACAGCACACTCCAAAATGACCCTCGTCCATACTTCCTGTGCCCCGTGTCACACGGCCCCAGATGCAGCGCCTGCCTTGGATCTGAGGTGGCCACGCCCGCGTTCAAGTGTCCACTTCGCTCCAGGTCACTGGCCTGGAAACGAGTGTGGGGGCGTGAACGCTGCGTCTCAGGCTGTGTCACGATCTGGGCCGGGGCTGAGCTCGCATCTCCCACCCCTGCCTCCTGCTGGCCATTCTCATCAGGGTTCTGGGTTCCAGGCACAGGGGGGCCGGGGTCTGCTCGGACTCCCTGGCACAGATGACGTTAGCGGAGGGAGCCCTCTTACCGTGGGACTGGGTGCCTTGGGACCCACCTCTGCTCCGTTCCAGCCCGTGTGTCGCAGGCTTGGCTGCCTGGCTGCTGTCCGGGGCGGGCACGTGGCCCTGGGGAGGTGGGGAGAGATGGGAGGGGCGGCCTCCGTCCCCGTGAGGTGGATCCTTGAGGACAGAGCCAATGCAGGGGCACACAAAGAAGAGAAATCTCATCTTGGCCATATAATCTAAACCCTTTTTAAAAAATGTTTATTTATTTTTGAGAGAGACAGAGAGACAGACAGAAAGAGAGAAAGAGAGAGAGAGGGAGAGAGAGAGAGAGAGAGAGAGGAGAGAGAACATGTGTGCACAAGCAGGGGAGGGACAAAGAGAGAAGGAGACACAGAATCCAAAGCAGGCTCTAGGCTCTGAGCCATCAGCACAGAGCCTGATGTGGGGCTTGAACCCACGAACCACGAGATCATCTGAGCTAATGTTGGACACACAACTGATTGAGCCGCCCCGGCACCCCACCTGCTAAACCCTTTGATCAAGCCGTACCTGCAGTCTGCATGCCCTGACCTTGCCGGTTGTGTTTTCTGTTGCCGACAACTGAGGGAGGCCGGCCTCCAGCTGAAGGACCGGTCGGGGCGGCGGGGGCCTCGCTGGGCCCACACCGGGCTGCAGAGAAGACGCCACGAGCCCGTCACGAGAAAGCCTCTGACAAATCCACCTGAGGGACGTTCTGCCGAACACGCCTCCAGTCCTGCTCACAACGGCCACGGTCACCAGAGCCAAGGAGAGTCCGGTAGACTGTCCAGCTGAGCGGGGCCGAGGAGACACGGTGACCAAGTGTCCTGTGGTCCTGGGACAGAAGGACATCGGGAGGTTAGCGGAGCCCAGTTCCCGCCACGGGTTCACACGCTCCTTCGCTGTGACAAACGTACCATCACGACATGGCACAGGAGCAGCGGGGCGTCCGCCTGGGGGCGCTTGAGGGCTCCCCACACTCTCTTTGCAGCGTTTCTGTAAATTAAAACCCTTCTAAAATTTCCAGTGCATGTAAAAGAGGAAAGAGAAAAATAAATCACAATTTGAAAATTCACTGACAGAAAATTCATGGAACAGGAAAATACGGTTTTGCAGAGACCCTGCGCCTCCGGTTTGGTGTCCCGTCTCGGCTCTAGAAGGAGCAGGGAGGGGCTGAGAGGCGTGCAGCCACCAGGTGTGTTCGGGAGCTTTGGTACATGTGCAAGCGGTCCATGAAACCCCGAAACCCCACGGCGAGAAAATGCAGGTTCCCAGGCCGGCGTGTGCAGACACTCAGTCGGGATTGAGAGCCGTTGGCCACGAAAAAGATGGCAGTTTACACTAACGGACGGGTGTGTGCAGAGACCAGCCAGGGACAGGAGCAGGGTGAGGCCCCGCCCGTGGCCGGTGGGCTTCCGGTGGCCTCTCCTGGCCAGCCCGGCCCGGTGACCTGGCATCAGTGGGAGCCCCCGGCCCCGGCCTGTTCTCGTGGAAAACAGGGAGGTGCTGAGCTGTCCGGCTGTTGCCCTGCGGGGCCCCACCGGCCCAGGTTCTCAGGAGCGGAGCAGCGCCGGGGAGCAGTGCGCACCCCAGGCCCCGGGCACCCCGCCCCCCAGGCCCGCGCCCACCGGGTGTCACAGCGATCGGCACTGACGCTGAGCACGAGAAGATCATTTTCCGAGAAACCTGCTGATCCCCGACTCTGGCAGAGGGCGAGCTGGAGGAGACCGGCTCCCGGACCCGCACGAGACGTGACAGCTCAGCCTTTAATCAATCCTCAACCTCGACGCGAAAATCATCTCGATTTATGAAATCCCACGAGTCAGGTCTTCCAGGCATCGCGTGTGAGCAGAGGCGGCTCCGCCCGGGGTGAGGCGGCCTTCGCTCTGGCCCAGCGCCCCCCGGGGTGCCCGCCTGGCCCCTGGGGACTGACCTCCAGACGCAGCCCTGCCGCCCAGGCCACACTCCCACCCAGCGTGGCTGCAAGGATGCTGCTTCCGGTTCCTCCCTTCCGTCTGCGATCCTGCATGTGCACGTGGGGGGCGGCAGTGGCCCCGACTCGGACCCCGGCCTCAGGGGTCACTGCCCAGTAGGTGCAAGCTCACCGGGTGGGGAGAATCATTCTCTCCAACCCCACGGACTGAGGACAAACGGCTGTGTTCAGGGCTGTTGATGAAGATCTACAGAAAACATGAGCCGCCGTCCATTTTAAACCGTATAATTACATTCCATCTGCAGCTGCTGGTCACCAGTGCCAGACCCTCAGCTAATTATTTAAATAAGCAATTGAACCAAAGTTTCGAAGCCTCATATCACTGGATACCCGAATCCACCAGACAGAGAAAACAACAGGGATACAGGAGTTGTCTTATTGCTCGGGGACGGTGTCCTTTCCAAACAGCACAGAAGGAAAGGTGGATATATTTGACCACAAAAAAAAATGTGAAACATCTGAATGGTTAAGGTTACCATAAAAGCCAAAGTTAAAAGCAAATGGCAAACCAGGAGAAAGCGTTTCAGTATATATTACAAAGGGTCAATACTAATCTCATAATGCAACACATTTTTAAATGTTTATTTAGTTTTGAAAGAGAGAGAGAGGGATGCCTGGGGGGCTCAGTGGGTTGAGCGTCCGACTTCAGCTCAGGTCATGATCTCACAGTTCGTAAGTTCAAGCCCCGTGTCTGGCTCTGTGTTGACGGCTCGGAGCCGGGAGCTGCTTCGGATTCTGTGTCTCCCTCTCTCTCTGCCCTCCCCTGCTTGCGCTGTCTCTCTCTATCTCTCAAAAATAAATAAAAAACATTAAAAAATTTAAAAAAAGAAAGAGAGAGAAGAGCATGAGCAGGGGAGGGGCAGTGAGAGAGGGAGACACAGAATCTGAAGCAGTTCCAGGCTCTGAGCTGTCAGCACGGAGCCCGACATGGGGCTCGATCTCACAAACTGTGAGATCATGAGCTGAAGTCGTCTGTTTAACCGACTGAGCCCCCCAGGCGCCCCTTAAAGCAATACATTTTTAAAGGGCACGTGCGCCCACGGAAAATGGGCAAAAGACTTGAACAGGCATTTCACTAACTGCACTGCGGCCAGTGAGCTCACGACCAACGCTTCGTTTTGCTGGAGTTCGGGAAATGCCACGAAAGCATCAATGGCGTTCAATTTGTCTTCTGTCACATGGGCAATCCATGTTTTGAATCATAAGACCAGTTCTGGCCAAAGAACAGAGAAAAGGCCCCTCCTGTCCTGCAGGTAGAAGTATATGGAGGGCGGGGGTGGGGCACTGGGGTGCATTTGCAAACGATGAACCAAAGTCCCAATAAAACTCAGAGAAATAGGTCCTTAAAAACGTGTTCCTGTGCAAAGACCTGCATGCCAGCACCGCCTTCCGCAGAACGCCGGGCGCCAGCAGGGTCCCCGAGCTCCTGCCCGGTCCCCTAGCGCAGGGAGGTTGTGGGAGGAAGGGGCGGAGCCACTGACATGAGCGGTAGAACACGGACAAGGAACGTAACCCGGGCGCGGCCGAGTGGGGCGGAGAGGGTTCCAGAAGCAGTGGGCGCATGTGCACGCGGTTCTGTAAGAGTCGGACAAGCAGGCGGTGGAGGGCACAGGGCCGTCCCTGCACAGCGGGCCTTCCCAAACCCGCTTGCGGCAAATCAGAAGAAAGGACAAGACAGCCGGTCAGCGTCCTGCTGTCTGCGGATGGCTCCTCTTTCTGTCCCCACTGACTGTTCTAATCACTTTCAGCTGGGATCACAGGGCAAGGAGGAGGCCCCCGAAGACGGGCATCCGCCTGGCAAGCCGGTTAATGTCACGGCAGACGAGGAAAGAGCCGGGGCGCGGTGGGACGACCATTACAGTATTTCCCTTGCAATTAAAACGGATTTTTTTTAATTTTTAAATTTTTAAAAAAACTGATCTTTTAAAAGGCAGCGCGAGTGATGGAGAGGTAAACGCCGTGGACGCCCACCGGGTTGGAGCTCGGGCTCTGCGCTCGCCAGCGACAGGCCCCGGGTGAGCCGCCAGGGTCTCATTTTATCCTGATCAGTGACATCGGAGAAGTAATCCTGTCTGCCCCCTGGATGCACTTCACCGAGTCAGGATCCGCTTTGGAAGGACTTGACACATGCGCACGCTACGGTCACACTAATCCAGGCAAGGCGTGTGCCAACCCCGGAGCCATCGCCTCGCTGCACCTCGCTCCCATCAGAAGCGCACACGAGGGCTCCCTGGTGCGCCCCGTCCAGCAGGTGGTGCCGTTCAGTTTTTTTTATGTCTTTATTTTATTTTGAGAGAGAGAGAGAGAGACAGAGAGTGAGCAGGGGAGGGGCAGAGAGAGAGAGAGAGAGGGAGACACAGAATCTGAAGCAGGCTCCAGGCTCTGAGCTGTCAGCACAGAGCCCGACGCGGGGGCTCGAGCCCACGAACGTGAGATCATGACCTGAGCAAGAGCCGGCGCTTAACCGACTGAGCCCCCCGGGCGCCCCTGGCAGTGCAGGTCAGAATAGCCCCAAAGTGGTCGGAGCCCAAATGCCCATGAACCACTTAACGGGCAAACTGCCGGGTGTTTGTACAATGGCACACGATCCGGCCGAGCAGATAAGAGGCTCCGCTGTGTAGACAAGCCAGGGATGTGACATTGCCCTCGGGAAGCCAGGCAGCGGCGCGAATGCCCCACGAGTCCTAAAGCACAGCACCGGCGAGGCTGGAAAGCAGCCGGACAGCTCCTCACGGAAGCAACCGCAGGATTTCCGTACGACCCAGGTCGCCTTCCTCTGGGCACGGCCCCCGAGAATGAGAGCAGGGCATGAAGAGCTGCCACGCGCCCGCGCCCACGGCCCCACTGTCCACAGCAGCCCGGACGGCCCCAGCCGAACGCTCATCGACACGTGACTGGGTAAGTGGAGCCTGGTCCAGCCACACAACGGACCACAATTTAGCCTTAAAACTAATTCTGACCTGCCGCAGCGTGGACGGCGCTTGAAGACATTCGCATAAGCAGGGTTGGCCAAACACGGAAAGACAAGACTGCGGGGTTCCGGTGCCCCCAGGCTTCCAGAGCAAGGCCGCCTTCCTTCCACAGCAGCGCGCTGAGGCCAGGGTCCCTGAGCTCCGCACGGCCAGACCAGCGGCGGGCCGGACCCCCCTGGGCTTCTGCTTCTGCTCGCCTGCTCAGGGCCTGCGCGCTGGGTGCCAGCCCCTGACCTGACACCCTGCCCCTCCCCTCGCTGACCTGCCCACCGCCTCACACCAGCAGCCCCCACAGAGACGCCCCATGTCCGGAGCTGCTGGAGCCAGCGGGCTGGGCGGCAACACGGCCTGAGGCCCGGGGCCACCGCCTGAGCCAAGAGCACACAGATGCAGGCTCCCCCGCCCCGCCCCCCACACCCGCTCCTACCTCCCCAGACCCTCTTCTCCAGGGCTGGTTCCTTCTCAGCCGCACCTCCCCGGAAGCTTTTCAAGAGCATCCAGCGGCTTCGCCCATCTTCCTGACCTCGTCTGCCTTCTCAGACCCCAGCCGCCTCATCGACGGGCACTGGCTCCTCCGCTGCCACCTGCAACTGGCGCCTCCCTGTGCCCGGCATTCGGAGCTGCGGTTCCACGTGTCCACCTGCTTCTCCCCCCAGTCAGGGTACAGCCAGGCCCGAGGGGGCCACAGCGAATCCAAGACCTTTCTCTCCCCCTCTCGAGAGATGCCAGCTGCCAGGGGAGTCCCAGGAAGGCTCCTGGCCGGTGCCCAGGATATGCACACGGCAGACACACACCCTCTCCTCTGTGCCCGGGCTCAGCCCCCCGCCCAGGGAGGCGTGGCCTCCAGAGGCCGGGGCAGAGAGGGATGGCTTTATTGGGTTCTCGGTGCCGCGTGGGTCCCTGTGTTACGACAGAACACAGACTATAAAAGACAATGGGACCTCGATGTCCAACTCCCTCGTTTTCAGGGTAGGGAAACTGAGGCTGGGAGGACCAAGGCACCTTGCCAGGGCTGGTGGAAGATTCCAGTGCTGGCTCGGGACAGGCGGGGCCGGGAGACGAAATGAGGGGTGGGGTCGGCACGGGGCCTGAGCCCAGCCCACGGGCCAGTGGCCAAGGGTCAGGACTGCGCTGGGCGTCACTGCCCAGGACGTGACCGGCCACAGCCCCAGGGGCCTCAGCCGTGGAAGGCCCCGGGATGTGCATACCACCAGGTTCCCAGGCCCGATGACCTGTGACCGTGGCAGGAGCAGGAGACTCGTGGGTCTGCAGCGTCACCCGTCGGTCGGCCCCCAGAATCCACCTCGTCCTGACCCGCCGGGTGGCTGGCCCACCAGCTCGCCCTCCCGCAGCCTCCATGGGGAGCCCCGGGGCCTCAGTTCTGCTGCGCCGTCGGATTCTCGAGTTCTCAGTACCTGATGCTGGGGCCGCCCTCGGTTTGACCCAAACATCGGCACAAGTTCTGGGTCAAAGAGGCAGCTCAGCCATCACATGGACGGCATTCAGCCGGGTAGAGCTGGGGCAGCCCGTCCACGCTGGTGGTTGCATGCTCTGGAGACACCAGCTTCTCACCCACGGGGCGGCGGGCTCCCTTCCTCAGGAACCAGAAACGGCTCCGAGAGAAACGTTGTTTCATCGGCTCCCAGTCAGAGCTGGTTGCTGAGACAGCAGACCCAGGGTCGGGCCGCGCAGGGCCATCCTGCATGGTGACCAGGAGGCCACCGCGCTCCTGGGGTGGCTCCCTGGGCCGCTGCACCCCCAGCCTGAGGGCTCCCCACCCCACTCAGACCACAGAGTTGCGGGCTCTCCGGGCCCCTCCCCTGGGCAGCAGGCATGAGCATCACGCAAGCGGGTCTGAAAAGAGCCCGCGTGGATGGGGACCAGGCTGACCATTTGCTTTTCCTCTTACTCTTTCTCAAAACTCTTTCTCAAAACAGAAAGATGGCGCATTTATACGTAGAGAAGGAGGCTCCTAACCATGCCAAAGTTGCAAGCGCAGCCCCAGGACTGGAGGGAGGGAAGGTGCCAGGAGAAGGGCCCTGCAGGCCCCGGCCTACCGGGGTGAGACGACGAGGCCACGCCTCCCTGGGCCAGGGTGGCCTCCGCAGGGCGGGGTGGTGGGAAGCCCATGGAAGGGCCCGACTGGGCACCAGGAATGGTGACCCACCATTGTCCACACACATTTGCTACATTGAGACCCACACCTTCCCAATAATGACAAAATAAAAACAAGCAAACACCAGGGACTAATCCAGTCTTTCTTTTTAAATAGGTTTTGTTTTGTTTTGTTTTGTTTTGTTTTGTAGGCAAGAATGAGGAATTTATGCTGCCCTTTCTGTAGAGGCGGTGGGGGGTCTGGGGTCCGCCTGGGGGGTGGTCGGCCCCCCAGCCCCGCCTCCTGCGCCAGCCGCTGGCTCCCGGCGATCATGCGGTGTGGGCGGGAGGAGCCACAGGTAGGGAAGCACCGGTGACCGGAACCCCCGCCAGCGGGCGGCCGGGCTGCCGTCCCCGCAGGTCCCCGCCCGCGTGCCGGGAAGGGGGCGCCGGGAGAGCCAGCGACCCGGCGTCCGCGGGGTGCAGAGGCTGCGGAGGGCGCGGCGGCCGCCGGGGGGCAGAGGAGGGCGCGCCCGGGACGCCGGCGCCTCGGGGGGCTCCTCGGCCCCGCCGGCCCGTCCGGCTGCAGCCCGTGGGTTCGAGCGCGGCCCCGACGGCGGGCACGCCGCCTCGGCCTCCCCACCCGCCCCCGGCACCGGAGCCGCCCGCGGACGCGGCACAGGCCGGAGTCTGGCTGCTCGGCCGCGCGCGAAGCCCGGGAAGTTTCCCAGCAAGGATTTACGGCTCCTCAAACGTTTCCACTCCAGCTCCGGGTCACAGTCCCGGTGACAGTCACTGCGTCACCTGCCGTTTCCTGAGCGGAGGCCTGGGCTGAGTCATGCGGAGTCGCGGTGCGCCCGGAAGTGGCCTTGATGGGACGGTGACAAGCCAAGCGGCGCCCCTTCTCCGAGGGAGGGGGTGGGGCGGGAACCCCACCCGGGAACCCCACCCCCACCCCAACCCAGGGCTGCCGGCCTCCCGGGGGATGGCCTCCGGCCCAAGCCCCCCGCCGGCAGTGGCCTCCCGCTCAGTGGGCGAGGGGCCCCGGGGCCCCGCAAGAAGGTTCGGAGGGCACGAGGTGCCCTGTTCGCGTGCGGCTCTGGGTGGCCGGGTGAGGGTGGGGAGAGTGAGGAGCGGTGCCCGCGGTCCCCGGCTTGGAACGGGCTCCGAGCCCACCGGCTGCAACAGGACGCGGAGGGCGCGGGGCCGCTGGAAGTTCGGTGACGGACGTGGTGCCCGCATCCCGTGCGCTGAGGCCCAGGCCCAGCTTTGCTGTTTACCTGCAGTTGTCCTCGGGGTTTGGAGGAAAGGGCTCCAGCCACCCTGCGGGGCCCCTGCTCACCGCTGAGGCCGGACTCCCAAACCCACGCGCCCGCTCTCCAAAGAACGCAGTTCTCCGCGGTTCCGCTAGGTGGCGCCGCAAAGCCGCCGGGAGTTGGTTTGGTTTTTACACGCTGTGCACCTGGAATACAACAGTCCAATAAAAATAGAGCCACGTGTGTAATTTTACATAAAATGGGCGAAGTTAATTTTAATAATATGTCTGGCTTATCTGGGCTGAACAAGACCAGCCTTAAGAAAAAAGAAAGAATATCTTACTTAGTCCTATAGAGCCAAAGCTCATCACTTCCACATGTGATCAACATAAGGAATTACCGGGGAGATACTTTCCTTTTCCTACAAGTCCTCGAACCCCAGCGTCTACGTTACACTTACAGCAAGTTTCAATTCACCCACTAAATTTTTATCAGATATGATTGATCGTACTTAAGTTTCATAAAATTTATAGTCCCAGAAGGACATTCATTTGCCTAAGTTGTGCCAAACATAGAAGTTTTCAGTAACTGATCATTAAAATTTTTAAATTTTAATGTTTATTTATTTTTAAGAGAGAGAGAGAAACAGTGCAAGCAGGGGAGGGGCAGACAGACAGGGCGACACAGAATCTGAGGCAGGCTCCAGGCTCCAAGCTGTCAGCACAGGGCCCGACGCAGGGCTCGAACCCCTGAACCATGAGATCATGACCTGAGCTAGAGTCGGATGCTTAACCGACTGAGCCACCCAGGCACCCCTGTCATTACAGTTTTCAAATCTGACTTAATTTAGGTCAGATTAAAGCACTTTGTGGCTACTGAATGGGACTGGGGTTTCGGAATCCATGTTGCCAGCCCCGGCCTGCAGGCAGCCCACCTGGGTTAACAGCCATGAGGTGACACTATCTGTGTTCTGAGGGGTGAGCCAGGACTCCAAGGCCACGTGAGCTGGGGCCCCAGGCGGGCCCGGCCGCTCTAGGAGACCCACTCTGATGGGTGCAGAGGACCCACGAGTCCTACCGCGAGGGGCCCAGGGGCCCAGGGTCCTCCTTTCTCCTCATCTCTGCTTCTGCGGAGGCTCCACGCCCCCCACCCAGGCCTCTGCCCCCAGGCACGGAAAGCGGCACCCCCAGGAGCCAGAACTGACAGGACCTGGATTCGCCCTGGAGCCTCCAGAAGGAGCCAGGACACCTGCAGCCCAGCGAGGCCTGGGGCGGACTTTGGCCCTGGGACTGTGATGACGAGTGTGTGTCATTTTCAGCCCTGGGCTTGTGGTGATTTGTCACAGCAGCAAAGGAAGGCTCACGTGGCCTTTGAAGAAGGAGTGTGGGTGCTGGGCCCGGGGGGGTCCCTGGGAACGTGGCGGGTTTGAAGCAGGAAGAGACACAGCCTAATTGGTGTTTCTTAACTGTGAGCACAGCTGGGAGGGTGGCCCCAGGGCCCTTGCCAACGGCTCACAGGGCCCTGCTCCTGGCGGCACAGCCTCCTTTGCTCTCAGTGCAGCGCAGCTGGGCCCCCATGTTACAGATGGGCAAACTGAGGCCCAGAGCGCCGCCTGTGTGCCGGCCTTCCCGGTGGGTGCTGGATGGCAAGAGGCACAGACAGGCAGATGCCACCTGCAGGCGTACTCAGATGCCTCGCGTGCCTTTGTCCGTGGACTTTCTCTTTCCGTCTCACACTTGGCCTTGAAGCCCCTCGCGCAGGGGGCCTGTCGGGTCGCCGGGGTTGTCCGTGGCTCGGCTCATCCAGCGCACGTGCTGCGTCCAGGGCTGAGCTGTGCATGACTCCTCAGTGACTTCTCAGGAGCGTTTTGGAGCCTTCCCTGGAGCTGACGGAGTGTGACTGTGTGCCAGTGTGCCACCCGCGTGGGCACAACACACGCCAGGCAGCGGCAGAGAGAGGGGAGAGGGGGAGGCCAGTGTCCGGAGCAGGGCTCCCCGCGGGCACGGTGCCGGGCTGCGAGTGCGGGGCCTGCCCCTGCGGGACTCGCCGCCTCTCCGGCCGCTGGTGTTTTCTGTCCTCAGGGTTTAGCTCGTATTTAACCTGCTGTTGGTATTTACCTGACTTTCAGGTGCTTTGAAAAGGAAGTTTACCCAGGGAGGCTGGCACCGGGATGAGGCACCTGGCCATGTCTCAGTGGTTTCAGGCGGCCACTGGGGTTTCTCGTGCTTTCTGGAAGGAGTCTAGGTATCTCCAAATACATGGCTTTGAGTCTGCCCCTCTCACCAAGGACCGAGTTTCTCCTGCACAAACTGGCTTGTGTCCACGACCACAGTCTGGGACACAGCTTCCCTGCTGCCCGAGGATCCGGAAACTGGTTCTAATAATGGCTGCCAGGTGGGGCTACCGGCCGGCTCAGCTGGTGGAGCGTGCGACTCCTGATATCCAGGTCATGAGTTCAAGCCCCGCGATGGGCGTGGAGCCTACTTAGTCAAAGAAAAAATTATAAAGGTTACCGGGAGTCAGTGTTTCTCCTCGCGGGCAGGGACCAACCTGGGAAATTCCTCTGTCCGACTGCCCAGGGCAGAAACCTCCCTTGCTCCCTGGCCTGGTAATTTTCCAGAGCTGCAGCTTTCCTGTCAAGGGGCAGGAAGAAGATTCAGCAGCTGACAACCCAACCAGAAGTCACAGCCACCCGGAGCGGGTCCGGGACGTGACTCAGCAGCGCTGGCGAGGCGGTGTCTGACGGGGGCAGGGAGGGGCACCGTCCCAGGACGCTGCTGGAGCCGTGGCAGGTGGCACGCTGGGAGGGCTGACTCCCCCACCTTCAGACCACGTGCGTCTCTGGCCACACGTGAGTGTCACTGACCTGGTACAGAATATTCCAGGGGGCCTACTGTGTGGGGTGCCAGGGCGTCCGTGCTAAGCTCTGCCCCTCTTCCTCCAAATGAACCCTGAACCAGACCCAGACTGTGCCGCACCAAGTGACAGCGTCCTTCTCCTAGTGACAGCACAAGGCAGGAGGCCACCTCCCGCCGCCCAGGGCCCATGAGGAGAGCGGCAGGACGTGGCGGTCCCCACTTCAGCGGGGACACCTCAGGACTCGGTGTGCAGCTCCTGGGCTCCTCCTCCCCTGACCTCCACCTGTGACAAGCTCAGCCTCCACCCGGCACCCAGAGGGGCTCCCGGTGACGAAGTGTGCGCCTGGGGGCCTGTTTGTTCGGGGCCATGCCGACCGTGCCCCTTCGGACACGGGTGCTGCCCCAGAAGTGCCCCCGAGCGAGCCTCCTCTTCTACACAACCTTCGGAAAAGTCTGCATTTGGGTATTTGGAAGGGAAGTTCTTTATTATTATCCAAGAATGTCACCGACAAAAAAGGGAAATGCCCGTCCACACCACCCTGCTTCCTGTTTCGCCAGAAGGAGCAGACTGTGCCGTAACTGGTGCGTGGACGGGACGGCGAGCCCCGCCCTCCCGCCTCCCAGAGCAGGGCAGACTGTGGCCCTGCAGCCCCTCGTCCCTGCACCCCTCCCAGACACCGAAAGTTCCAGGTCGGTCTGCACAGAACTGCACGCGTGCATGCGGCCAGCAGAGCCGGGCACCAGTTTCGGAAGCGCCCATGTAGAGGCTCCGGTCTTACTTCCTCCCCAGAAACGAGGTCAATAAACTGCAAATCCCCACCTCTGAGCTCGGCTCTCCTCATGGACCATCTTCCCATTTCCAGACAAGCGCCTGGGGTGCAGAGCCGAACGCAGAGAGCGCGCCCCCGTGCGAGTGCGGTGCTCATCTGGAGCGGGCCCGGCCGCTGCCGGGGGCCAGCGAGGGAGGGCAGGCCGGTCACTGAGGGTGCCCCGGGGACCAGCGGGCATGCTCTGCTCTGCCATGCACAATGGAATGCCGCTGTTTTGATCCTTCCGTTCGGAGCTTCATGTCCTAAACCAAGACAGAGCCAAACACGACAGTGAAAAGCCAGTCCTGGGCAGGCCACCTTCCTGTCCACCCAGCCACAGCGCCCAGGACAGAAGCTGCTAGAACGCATTTCCTTGTGGGGCTGGTCCTGCCAAGGGTGTGGTCGGGGCCAGAGATTGCCAAGGAAGGTGAGGCTGGCCACCCTGCTGTGACCAGGCATGCGTACAGCCAAGGGCAATCCAGGCTTGAGACGCATGATCATGAAGTGGGATGTCAGAAGAGACTAGAAAGCCATGGCCCTCCTCTTGCCGTGTCCCAGATATGCCCTCCTTCCCAGTCTCCTGCCTGCGAACCTACACAGAGAGCCCTCGCCTTGCTCTCAGATAAACACCACCTAACTATCACAGACAACATCCCATTTTTCACCTCCAGCCTGACTATCCCCAAAACCCAGAGCTATATGCCCAGTGACTGACCTACCACCATCACCACCATCACCATCAACATCACCATCATCACCATCATCATCGTCACCACCACCATCATCACCACCACCATCACCACCATCAACATCATCACCACCATCACCATCATCACCATCATCACCACCATCACCACCATCACCATCAACATCACCATCATCAACATCATCACCACCATCACTGTCATCACCATCAACATCATCACCATCACCATCATCATCACCACCATCACCACCATCATCATCACCATCATCACCATCATCACCACCACCATCATCATCATCACCATCAACACCACCATCACCACTATCACCATCATCTCCATCATCACCATCAACATCACCACTATCAACATCATCACCATCACCATCATCATCACCATCATCACCATCATCACCACCACCATCATCATCATCACCGTCATCTCCATCATCACCATCAACATCACCACTATCACCATCATCTCCATCATCACCATCAACATCATCACCATCACCATCACCACCACCATCACCACCATCATCACCACCATCATCACCACCATCACCACCACCATCACCATCACCATCATCATCACCACCATCACCGTCATCACCATCATCACCATCATCATCACCACCATCACCACCATCACCACCACCACCACCACCACCACCATCACCACCATCATCACCACCATCATCACCACCATCACCGTCATCACCATCATCACCATCATCATAGTTTGCCTAGAAAGTGAGGGTGCATCTCCCTACACATGGAACCCAGGAGGCAGAGACACCCCCAGACAGTGTTTCTGTCACTATCAGTGAGAGCTGGACAGAAGGAAATTAACATCTCCCAGGCCATGTAGAGACACAGTTAATGAAGGTCATAAGGAAAATATTTATTAACATTCTTGGGTTTTTTCCACTTCCCTGGTCTAAGACAGCCGGCTGTGAGTCACCCACCGCTGGAGGTGGAGTCAAGCAGGCCTGGCAGCCCCAGACTCACTCAGCCAAGTGTGAGGCCCACCATCTGGGCCCCCCTGCAACTGCCCCACATCCCACTGAACACCCCACTGCACAGACATGCACGTCCTGTCTGCCGCTCCTCTGCTGATGGACATTTGGGTGGCTGCCACCTGTTGGCAGTTGTGAACCATGCTGCGATGAACGTGGGTGTGCAGAGGTCTCTGAGCCCCTGCTGTCGGGGGGCTCCATGGAGAGGAAGCACTGCCGGCTCACATGGGGACCCCCTTTCTAAGTTTCTGAGGAACCACCATGCTATTTCCACCACGGCGACACCATTTTACGTTCTCACCAGCAGTGCTTGCTGGTGTATTTTCCAGAAGCCCCCGGAAGACAGGGGGCAGAGGGGTGCTCCTGAGAAACACTGACATGTGGCCTGAGAAACCATGTCTGAGCAAAGACAGCCCCCAGACCCCTGCGGCCCCTGCAAGAGCCAGGCTCCATGCCACCTGCCGACATGGCGAGAGCATCCCACACGTGCTGGGGACAAAGAGTAAACGGGACCCCACCTTGGCAGGGGAGGGGCTTGCGGGCACGGGGGCTGACTTCCAGCACACGGGGAGCAGCCGGGAGCAGGGGGCCTGGTGGGCAGGCACCACCCCCTCGGCCGTGCCAGCCCATCAGCCTAGTTCTGGTCTGAAAGCACGTGGTGTGGACCGAGCTCACTTGCCCACCCCCGGGTGGCCTCTCTCCTGGGAGTTGCACCTCTGTCCAACCAGAAGTTGCCAGTGTAGGGCACGGGGTAACGTGGGCACCTTCTCTGGGGGTTCTCGGCTGGGGTTCAGGGAGGAGGAAGTGTCCTCCTGAGGGTGCAGAGGGGGCGTAGTGGGAGCTGGGAGCTCGGATGGCAGGAACCTGTTGGAGGCTGTGCTCATAGGCGGTGAGGAGGCCTGAGCTGGCATGGAGATGCGGGGGCGGAGCCAGGTGACCTGGAGGAGGAGCCAGGTAG
>PJEM01019342.1:0-16191 GCA_004023845.1 Helogale parvula
ACCACCGCTGTCACCACCACCACCACTACCACCGTCACCACTGTCATCATCACCACCATCACCACTCCTGTCACCCCCACCATTAGTACCACCACTGTCACCATCACTGCCACCACCACCATCACTGTCACCACCAACACCAACACCACCATCACTACCATGATCACTACTTTCTTCTCTGCTAATTTTGTGTTTGTTTCTGCTTTGGGTTTGTCTGTAGCCAATAAGTTATTTTCCGCTGGTGGCAACGATGATTGAGAACTTGGTTTTGGGGTCACACCATTTGGTGATTGCTATGCACAGACTAACGGTATATGAAGATCTCGTAGTGTCTGTTGGGTGAGAGATGACAGAATCTTGCTGGTTAGTCCTTATTGTTTATCTAATTTGAGCTCAAATCAAATAAAAACTTTGTGCTGGAAAGGAGAACAACTCCTTGAAACCAGACTGATGAGTTTTTGTGTTCTGTATTTTCTCTTGCTCAGTGACTAAAATTGCAGAACTGAAGCTCTAAGCTTTCTGTGTGTCTCTGTATCTATTTGTCTGTAATTCAGAAAGGTCTTTACCTCCCAGTGTTTGAGTAGGTAATGTTTTTATAACGCTAGGGGATATTAATAAATTAGGTTATAAAATATCTTAACGGCTCTCTATTTTGATTGCTTTATAGAGATAAACGGCAAGTGTATAAATTACATATTCTGAAAATTCCCTGAAGGTTGAACTTCAAATATTTTAAGTGTTGTAAACTTAAAAGAAGAATATTCTTAGAGAAACTAACTCAGAAATAATATGTTAATAATTGAAATTCGTATAATTAAAGCAAATCTTTGGCAGACAAGACTAGTTTAATAACTTTTGTATAATGAAAACCCCCATATCTTTTCTTACTCATCAGTGTCAGTTACGGTATAAACAAACACGTTTATTATACTAAGGTATTTTTTTAAAACTTATGCAACTTTAATGATCAAATGATGTAACATTATATTCCTACGTGATGTTCAAGGTTGTGGAAAATGTAAATGTCGATTTGTGTTTAACAAAATGGAACCATCTCACAAACTATTTATTTCACCAGTAATTATATTTTGGAGTATGTCAGCTTGAAGAGAATTTTCAAGATCCTTAGGTAACTTAAAACCTGGGCATAGTAATTGAGTTAACTAATAAATAACCATTTGATAAGTAGAACATCTTAACTAAGATAAAATACTGAAGCATAGATGACTAAGCATAATTCAATTTTATAGGTTTTTGCTTTTTTGTTGTTTCCGTATGCTGCAGAAATGCTGTATGTTTGGGGTAGGTTTCATAACTGCGTTTATTTTTGCCACTGAGGGTAGGGACAAAGGGATATGAGTAGAAGTTGAATGTTCGTGTGTGACAGTTTTTTTATTATCTGCCCTTCAATCCTCTCTGTTAGTTACCTTGGTTAAAGTTGTGATTAATAGAAATATTTGAGACTATATTAAGAACAATGGTCACAGAGAGATACACCTGTTTGCCTGCTTCTGTTTTTCAAGGAAAAGAATTTTGTCCTGAGGCTGAAGCCCAGCTCAGAGCCCAATGCAGAGTTTGAACTCAAGCCACTGAGATAAGGATGTGAGCTGAGATCAAGAGTCAGACGTTTAACCGACTGAGCCCCCAAGAGCCCTGGAGAAGAAATTTGTTTCAAAGCATTGGTTCTCAGCGTTATGTTCTTCTCCAGACACCTCAAAACTTATTTAGGCCCCCAAAGAGCTTTGATGCTTGTAGGTTATAACTACTCTTACTTAACATCATAGCAATTAAAACTGATAGCATTTTTATTTTTTAATGTTTATTTTATTTTTGAGAGAGAGAGAGAGAAAGTGCCAGTGGGGGAAGGATAGAGAGGGAGACAGAGGACCCCAAGTAGGCTCCGAGCTGTCAGCACAGAGCCCAGCACGAGGCTCTAACCCATGAGCCGTGAGATCATGACCTGAGCCAAAGTCGGATGCTCAACCGACTGAGCCACCCAGGCGCTCCATAAAACTGATAATGCTTTTAAATACTCTGGGGTCTGTCCTAAAGTAACAGTTTGTTCCCAAACTGAAAGCACAGAATGAAGAACAACCCTTGGAAAGTGGAATTCTGTTCACCCTGGTTTATATACAATACCAGAGTCTGAGAAGCTATGAAATGTGTTAAAATCTTAGCAAAGGTTTGCAGGATTTTTAAGGGTGGGTTGTTTTTTTTTTGGTGTACTTCCTTTACCTATAATAGAGGGTTATTCTTTCTTCATGAAATCTGCCTAAACAACAAGGATTCTGTGTCGTACTGAAGTCACTTTCTATGCTTTATTCCGGCTATTAAGTTCTTGATCATTTAAGAAAAAAAAAGATTCCTCACTTATGAAAGAGTTAAGGCTTCTTTACAGTCATGTCATCCCCTATGATTATTTTTTAATGTTTTATCGTCTCTTTGAATTAATGGGTAGCTAAGTATAGTGCCTCAGGCGTCTGTGGTCCTAGCTTAACCAGGCATCCGAATTTCCTTTGACAACTTTTTTTTTGATTATTGCCTGTGCAAAATCATATCCTAAGCATAAAAACTAATGTAAAAGAAAACCTTCAAGTTACCTTTCACATCTAAGACTATTTTTTGCTATTTCTTGCAAACTCCCTGGAAAATCACAAAGACGTGTTCTTTCACCTTGTAAAGAGGAAGGTGCTAGAAATAATGAGGCTTATTTGGAATGTTACTACTGATGAATTGCAGGGGAAGGATTAGCGAATCAGGAAAGAAGCTCAGCATCCAGAGTTACTATTACACCTATTTGGGAAACCATAAGCTTGTATCGGAAGTCCTTAGGGCTTTGTCAGTGTCCTCTCTGTCCATGACAGCCTTCTGTTCATCACAGTCCTGAAGATATTAGGTCACAGCAGTATAATATTACCAGTCATGATTGGGGTTATGATTTAAAATGCCTGCTGAGTCATCACCTACCTTTAATCCAAGTCTAGCATCTTCTAGGCCAATGGGTTTTGACTGGGGATACACTATGGAGTTTTCTGAAAATATCTTGGCCATATTCCAGACCTACTGAATATCTTGGCTTGGTATCCTTGGCATATTCTTGGTATATGCCTGTTGATACTTCCATATGTCTAATGATCATTACATGCTACAGCTCAAGATTTTTCCCTTTATAAAAAAATGATGTTCAACTACTTTTTTAAGTCAGATGTAACACTTACTGTAACATTTACTGAACATTTCTTTGAAAATAGGCAGAATCATTGTCCATAAAGACATTGTTCTTGAGGATAATGCCATTATTATCTTTCGTTCTGTTTTGGTTTTGCTGCACGCAGAAGCAATCATGTTTCCTTGTCAGTTGCCTCCTTATTTCGAACTCGTGTCAGATCTTTCACTTTTGGAAACTACCAGTGATAAATCAACCACAGTCATTTCAACTCACCATCACCTCCAGATGGTTTTTTTGGTTTTCTTTTGTTTTTGTTTTTAACTCTGATGCTTTCCTGAAGTCTTTGCCAACAGTCCCAGACTAGTGTTCTGGGGTTCTCGCTCACAAGGGCATAAACAAAAAAGGGTGATCTGAGAGCCCCCTTGGAAAAGGACTCTTCCATGGACTTCACACTATTGAAACTTCAAAGAATAGAACCCTGGATATGCAGGATCCATGTCAGTCTTGCTTAGACAATGCCCAGACTATTCCAGCGGGCTGAGTCTGGATTTCCAGGACTCTTTTTTCATTTGAAAAGCAGAACACTTCCTTAGATTCTTCCCCCAAGATCCAGCAGAACAAGCATGGGCTGCATGAACTGAAGAAGGCAGTTTTACTGGAGTTATTTATTTGGAATAATGCCGACGCTATTTTACTGTTTTATTTTCTAAAAATAAAAGGAAGCCCTTTCTCTTCCTTGTCAAGCTATCTGTTGCTCATAACAATTCAGTAGACCTCTTTTGAAAACTGAAAACGAAGCATTTAAAAAATAATATATTATTCTCACTGACATCCCTTCATCTGAATCATAAACTCTCACCCTTACTTGCTACAGCCATCCAGTTGTTATCTGCATAGCTTCAGTAAGAATGCCGCTGTCATCGGACCAGGATGCAATTAGAAAAACTGGTTACGCACTCAAGGCCTCGCCTGTGACATCAAATTTGAGAATGATGCTCATTTCATTGGGCATGATCAGTCACTTTTTGGGCACTAAGATTGACTTTCCGGAGCCAATGCTTAGGTAGTCTTCCAAGGAAAACCAAAGGCCCAGTGCTCAGCTTACAGCAGGGTCCCAGTTCTAAGGAAGGCTATTTCTTGATGGGCCAAGAAATTTGGAATCTTTTCGCAGGTGCAATTCACCAGAATGTATAGGTACTATGGGTAAAATCTGGTAGAGAGAGTTTTTGGGGCTTGACTTCCTACCTAGCCTCAGGATAGCAAATCACAGAGGCTTTTCACACCTAATCTAATATTTTATATGGAAACTTCCAGCAAAACAAGCTGAAGAAAACTTACCAGGGTAATTCAACAACACTCAGGCTGCACCAATATAAATAGTGAGGCCAGAGCTAAGGAGACCTGCCTTCTTTTGCCATTGAGACTCCTCCTTCTTTGAGGCTGTAAGGAAATTTGGAATAAGCAGAGGAGATGACGGGCATCTCTAGTGGAAAACTGCATTATTTGAGTGGGACAGCCCCTTCCGGGTTTTCTGGGTCTCGCATCCGCTGCCTTTGAACTGTAAGGTGCAGGGAGCTGAGGCCAATGTAAAGGATTCTTTCTGTGGACAGGCACCTACCTCCTGTCAGGGGAAGAGCAGCTCTCCGTCTCTGTCATCCGGGAACAGACAGTTCTGCATCCATCCGCAAAGTTCACTTCAATCCTCCCGATCTAAAAATGTGGCTGTTTTCAGATTCTCCTTTGAACTGGTTGTGACATTCTGCATTGTTCCCTCAATTTGTTTAATGACTTAAATAAAAATTTTGTCATGTGTTCGCTGATGGGAATCGTGATGTTCTCTTTTTTCTAAAAAAAATTGTCTTTTAACAATAGGCAGTAAGCCATAATCATACTGTTTGAAGTCTACATCTGGACTAGTATTTTTACCATGCAGGTTACGTAAGGACAGATTCCTTCTCTCTTGGTCTCCTTTGTCTGCCCAAGAACCATTTTCTCATCTTCTGGTTAAAGCACAGCTACTCCTTTCCAAGTTTTAGCTCCTGTTTGCTGCTGGGGCTGAGCACACCCCCACACCTAGGATGTGCATGAGATCGGGTCTGTGATTGGATAAGGGTTGATAATTTCACCCAAGCCAGGCAAGCCAGGGACAGTGAGACTCTGTTCTAGAACCTTAGTGGGGAAGAAAAATTTCTTTCTGCTGGACTTACTGAAAGACTAGACTATTAGCCTACTGACCCTTATGTCACTGGATGGGAAAACCCTGTCTCAAATGAGGCCACATGGAGGGAAATGGGGCAAAAGAAAAAAGAGACAGAGAGACAGAGAGAGAGTGACCAAGTCCTGACATCTGTGTCTGAGCCACTGAACCGGTTTCTGACATAACCAAAGAAAAGAATCCTGATTTATCTATTTCCATGACATGAATAGGTTCTACTTAGAGCCTAAGAGTCTGTTTTCCAATTGATATGGAAGCAAGAAGCCTATTATAATATTATTATTATTCTCTCAGTAAATATTACAGAAGAAAGATTTCTCTTTCAAACCAAAATTCCAGAAGTGAGTCTTACTGACTCTAATTTACCTGATTCATAGCAGGCTGGTCAACCCTTTGTAGCTATAGTAGAGGGTTGAGTAGAGTGTATTTGCATATTGCAGCCTTGGAAACTCATTCAGAGATGCTGTTTTGGTTCCCACCCCCCAAACTCCACCTTCTTTACTCCATCGGAAGTCCCAGCCATGAAAGGGAGGCTGTGGTGTCAAATCATGAGACTCCACTGCCGTCATTTTAGTGCCGGCATACCAGAAGCATACAGACTTGGCCCATGGCACGTCAGCCTTAGAGGACAATGGACAGAGCCCCCCTTGAAGCTGATTAACAGAAGCGGTTTTACCCTGGGTTTTACTCCAAAGCTAAGTTCTAAATCAGAATCACAGAGTTCTAAATATTTGATGTTAACGCAGGCCTTCTTTAATTGCACTGTAAAAATGTTTGGAGATTGGAAACAGACGGGGCACTTGGGGAAGACAAAGGTGCACTTGGAAACCTGGATTACCCAGGAATACTTTATGCCCAGTAAATATGACTGTTGAGTATTGAAAAAAAGAATCCCACTTTTAGGTGCTTTCACTGAAAGAAATGAAGGAAGTGATAGTTGACAAGGTCCCCATATTTTTGCATGCATAGCTTACATGAGGCGTAGTAATTTGGATAAGGTTTTCCTCTAATGCTGTTGTTAAGGAATCATTGATCACCTTAGGGACAGCCATACTCACGGAGCCATTCAATGGATTTTGAGCATCTATGCTTAGGCACCATGTAGTCGTGTGTGTGTGTGTGTGTGTGTGTGTGTGTGTGTGTGTGTGTTGGATTAGGGGGTGTCAAAAAAGGTTCCAGTGTAACACTATATCAGGGTTTTAGCTCTAAGAAGTTATGCTTCGAGTACACATTTTGATGGGTGGTATGTAGAATTTCAATTCAATTTACTGAATTCAATTCAGAAATTCAATTCAATTTAATTCACTGAATTTACTGAATTCAGTAAAGCGATTCTATTGTACCTCTTAAAAATTATATCCTAAACATTACAAGCACATTTAAAATGAGATGTGAACTCCATTATACATAGATGCATCTTTTCCCAATCTTGCTGGAGCCGAAAGTATCTCCTACGACACTTGATAAAATAAAAATGCATCTGAGGATTTTTAACAAGTTCTTGATGATCAGGAAATTTTAGGAAACACTGTAGATGTGCCAACTGATACAGTATTAGGTATGAAATATCATATATTTGCTGATGTTTGTATATGCACATATGTGTATACATTCCTAGCTTTCTTTGTACATCACTATTCCCTCATAAGACAGGATACCTATCTAAGATTAGTAATCTGACCTTCTGACTTTTTGTGAGACCACAATGTAGGCAATTTAAAGGGCTCCTCCTCTTTGCACATACTTTGAACTGTACATATATTGTGTTTTGATATATACATGACTGTCTTCCCCAAAAGGTTATGAGGTCTTGGATGGTTGAAGCACATCACTCATCTTTTTGACTCCAGGACTTCTGGTAGGCCTGGTACAGTATCTGAGCACAAATATTTACAGATATATAATTCTATCAAAATGTTGTATAGGAATGTACCAAGGGATGTGGTAGGTTCTTGAGAACCACTAAAGAGATTTTAATTGTGCTGCATAATGGTAAACATCCCAAGTCAGACGGGGTGGAGTCCCTACTGCAACCACTATGTGGTGATCATGGGCAAGTTACATAACCTCATGGGCACCATCTCGTCACCTGTATGGTGCCGATAATTGTAGTACCTGCCTCCTTGGCTTAATATGAGGATAGAGTGAAGCGTGTATACCCACAGAACACTGAATATCCTCAGCATCACCATCATCAACCTTATCTTCATCCCCTTCATCAATCTTATCAGCTGTTTTCATCCACCCTTTTCTTAAAAATGAATTCTGTTGGGAGCTATTTGAACTTACTGGTAGAGTGAAAATTCCTGGTGAGGGTACAGCAAGTTTGCACGGTCTCTTGCCCCCATATAGCTCCCAAAATCTACCCTCTTGAAACTTTTCATTTCTGCTTGGGCACCAAACCTCAGAGTGCTTTGCTGATTAGTGTCAGGAGCAGCCTGTCCCCCTGCCCTGTCCCTGAAGTGTGATTGCACCTGGTCAGGGAAAAGATGAGTAAACTAGATACACCTTAATGCAACATATAATTTTCCCCTAAGCAATTAATTGATAACTGACTACCTTCTGGGCCTGAACGCCTTTGTGAAAGTCACTACTGCAATAAAATGTATCAATCATCTTTGGGATTGTGAGAGCAGACATTATGTCTTCTGAGAACCTGTTTTTCTGGGAACTTTCTCTTGAGGTTATAAACAGCCTAATGACCCTTACTCATAAAAAACTGACCTTTACTAAACAATGCTGTTTGTCTCTTGGTTAAAGGTAGCTTCCTTAAGGCTAGATTTTTTTACAAAAAATACCTGTGACAGCATGAGTGCCTGTAGCTAAGTTTTTTATAACAATCATTCCTACTAGAAATGTAACTTATGGAGAACCCATGTCCGGGAAAATTGTAAAACTTATCTATGAGAAATCATTTACTGCTCTTTCTGGTCCTTGTACCTTTTGCCATAAATAAAGCCTGAAAACCAGACAGGGCAGAGATACCTGCCAGGTGGGCAGGGATGCCTGTCTGGTGATCAGAACGAAACACAAAGCTCTCTCACTCTCTCTCTGGCCTACACTGTCATCCTTCAGGGGAACCCTGGACCTGCAGGAGCTGGACTCCTGCAGAATTCAACATTTATTTACTTGTTGACTCATTAACTATGTGTTGAGCATTGGTTAAAGGCAGGGAATAGCAACGAATAGAGATTTTAGGAAAGCATAAGGCATAGTCCCTTCTTCAGAGGGCTTCTGGAGTGAGTTCCTGGTTGAGTGGACTCAGTAGAGTGCCTGGCAGGTGGTGTTCTTAAAGATCAGAAGCCTGAATGGGTATGTAAATGAATGAGTCCCCTGGGGTCAGGTCTTGGGACCACGTAGGTCTCAGCAAACAATTCACCAATATTAGAATGTTCTTTTTAAAAAATTTTTAAATGTTTATTTATATTTGAAAGAGAGAGAGAGATACAGAGCAGGAGAGGGGCAGAGAGAGGAGACACAGAATTTGAAGCAGGCTTTAGGCTCTGAGCTGTCAGCACAGAGCCCAATGTGGGGCTTAAACTCATGAGCTATGATATTATGGCCTGAGCCAAAGTCGGACACTTAACTGACTGAGCCACCCAGGTGTCCCAATGTTAGAGCATTCCTAATAACAAACATCAGGGTACTGGAGGGAGCCTGGGATGTTTAAATCATTCCCTCTTTGGGGCGCCTGAGTGGCTCAGTCAGTTAAGAGGCTGACTTTAGCTCAGGTCATGATCTCACAGCCTGGAACTTTCTTCAGATTCTGTGTGTCTCTCTCTGCCCCTTTCCCACACATGCGCATGCTCTCTCTCTCTCTCTCTCTCAAAAATGAATAAACATTAAAAATTAAAAAAATAAATAGATCATTCTTTCTTCATACACATTTGATGTCAACTGAAGTCAGCAGCAGACAAGGACTAAGCCTTATCTCCTCCTGAGCTCTCCTTCCTGAGCTGCTGGAGCTGGATGGGGACAGCCAGCACCAGCATCCAGTAGGGTTCCGATTTGTGAAGTCTCTGGGCCACTGCAGAGACAGGTACGAGGCATAGAACCAGAGAGCATCATTGGCGGGATCTTCAATGGACAGACAGGGAAACTGAGGCCCAGAGCAGGAAAAGGGATGTTCAATGGACATTCAGATAGGATTAGGGCCCAGAACTCCTTTAGAGTAAAGGGATGATTTAAAGCTCAAATATCTACTAAACAAGTCACTGAACAATATTTGTTAATATTAGTAGGAGCAATACCATACATGTGTAGTAGCTGTCCTCAATCCTGAATGTGCATTAGAATCATCTGAAGAACTTTAAAAAGATAGGGTCCCACCCAGACCAATTAATGTGAATATTAGGGAGGGGTAAGGAATGTTGGGGCTGTTTTCAGATGCTTCCAGGTGATTCTGGTGCAGTGAAAGTGGAGACCTAAGACTTTTGATGCCTACCTGTCAGAAAACCTATGACACCTTTGCTTTAAAAACAGAAACCATTCCTAACTTTAGAATACACCTGCTTTTAGGGTACACAGAAAACCCATAGAATGTGTAAATCTACATCTTACCTTGTTGTCTGAAGCAAAGCCTGTTGCGCTGAGGACAGGCAGGGTCTTTCCTTGTGATGGAAATTAGACATCACTAGAAATTCATTACTTCTCCAGAGAATCCCCCCTCCCAATTCAGGTACTCATCTCCTAGTTTAGTGATTCTCAAACCTTAGTTCGCGTCAGAATAAAACTGAGAGTTTGTTGGACACAGATCTCTGGGCTGCAGCTACAGAGAGAAAGATTTGGTCGGGTGCCCAGGCAATGCTTCTGGGTTAGAGTGACCACACTTTGAAAACCACTGGTCTAGGGGCACCTGGGTGGCTCCGTTGGTTGGGCATCTGACTTCAGCTCAGGTCATGATCTCTCCATTTGTGAGTTCAAGCCCCGTGTTGGGCTCTGTGCTGACAGCTCAGAGCCTGGAGCCTGCTTCAGATTCTGTGTCTCCCTCTCTTTCTCTGCCCATCCCCGGCTTGCACCCTGTCTTTATCAAAAATAAATGAACATTAAAAAAAATTTTTTTTAACCACTGGTCTAGCCCATTCCCACTGATAATAGCAATGGAAAGAGGCTAATTATTTATAAAATGAAAGAAATCAAGAGAAAAAAAAACAATGAAATATTAGGTTGATCCTGTAGAGAAACTTTTGATATTTTGTTTTATTTTATTTTATTAACATTTTGTTTATTTTTGAGAGACAGAGAGAGACAGGATGAGCAAGGGAGGGGCAGAGAGAGAGGGATACAAAGAATCTAAAGTGGACTCTAGGCTCTGAGCTGTCAGCACAGAGCCCAATGTGGGGCTTGAACTCACAAACTGCGAGATCGTGACCTGAGCTAAAGTTGGATGCTTAACCAACTGAGTCACCCAGGTGCCCTGATAGTTTGAGTAATTAATAGTGATGTTGTAAAAACTTCCTCCTTGGAGATTTCACAAGTGGGGCCACTAACTGGCCTTTGGGGCCACCTCTAAGAGATAACTCTAAGCGCTTCCTATCTTAACCACATCATCTTCCATCCTCCCCCATCTGCCTGCTTCTGTCCCCTGGAAACTACCCCTAAGGCTTTCTCGGCCACCGGGTCCCACTCCTAGATCTGCCATCAGAGAGTTGCGATGCTTTTGGCCACATGTGTAAAGAAAATAATGAATATAATAAGTAAGAGTTCTATGCTTTTCCATAGTCTACAGGCCATTTCCAGTGAACTAGGTTCATATGTAAAATTCTCAGTGGCTATCTGACTTCAAAGAAAAACAATAATGAAATCTGTCTACAGATGTAAGCATGATCATAGCTCTGGGTCTGCAGGATTTCTGTCTACAGAGCTGTCTTAAAACACGGTGAAATGAAATATTGCTGTTTGTATAACTTATGGGCAAAAATATTTCAAATAAATAAATGTTTCCTTGAGTCTCAGCTTACGATACAAGTGCAGTTGATGCCCAGGCTACCCGGTGCTGAGGTTTATTGAATGCATAATGCTGCACTTTTGTTTGATATGATATTGTGGGAAAACGTTACGCTCTCCCCTTCAGAATAAAAAACTAAATGTTTTGGAACGGGTAGAGAGATTTTGTGCCAAAGTATGTAGCCATCTCCTGTGGAAGTGTTTTAGGGACTGGATAGTTTTTCAACTAGATATGTATCAGTTTTAATTATAATGTTAAGTAGTTCTCGTATTTTGACTAGACATACTTATTATAAATAAACTTGATTCATCTATGAAATGGCACTCTGGATGGCATTTCATAATCCAAGATAAGAATTATAATTTGGTTTGAATTATCATAATGTGCTGATCACCCTAAACATTGCCTGGCAGGCTCCTTTCTACATGGACCATACAAACATTACTGCATAGTGATTTACCCCCTTGGCCCAGGAAGATGCCCTGAAAGGTTCAGAGACTTAGCAGCTCAAGAATGCGGACAGACCGCAGTCTTTGGGGTCCAACACACCTTGTTTGACTATGGCTTGTGACTCTCACTGGCCCAACAGCCTTGGGTGAGTCATGTTTCCTCTCTGGACCTCATTACCTCATTTGTTCACTGGCGATAACAACACTTCCCTAATAGGGCTGGCTCCATGGGCATGCCGCCGCTGCATTCCCAAAGGGCCTTGCATTTGGTTAAGTGCTCTACTAGCACCATCTTGAAATTCTTAATTTTTGTACAAGGGGTTCTAACTTTTAATTTTGCACTGAATTGCATACATTACGTAGCTGGTCCTGACATGGTGTTGAAGGAGTTAAATGCAGGAACAAATGCAGGATTCACGGCACTCAGTAAATAGCAGTCGCCTCTCTCTTAGGCTGTGAAATGACCCCATAAACTGCTTGCCCTGTATCATCAGCTGTCTGAAGAGTATGGAGGCAGCTGGCCTGGTCTTCATCTAGCTCCACATCCTAAGCCTGGATTTCAGGACACAGGTGCTTTTCCCTGGAGGATGGTCATGGAAAGGAGCCTACTTTCAATTATGTGCCCTTTGGTTTTATTTAGAATGTCTCAGGTGCATGTATTACCTCTTTATTTTTTTTTTCACTTAAAGGAAAAAATAAAAAGATAACAAGCAGAATTAAGAATTTTAATCAGGGAGCACCTGGGTGGCTCAGTCAGTTGAGCATCCGACTCTTGATTTTTGGCTCAGGTCATGATTCCAGGGTCGTGGGATCAAGCCCCGTATCGGGCTCTGTGCTGAGCCTGGACTCTGCTTGAGATTCTTTCTCTCTGCCCCCCTCCCGGCCTCATGCTCTCTCTCTCTCTAAAATAAATACATAAACAAACAAACAAACAAACAAACAAATAAATAAAATTTAAAAATAATTCTAATCAGAATTCTCGGATGGATGACTCATTATCTTGTACAATCTTGATTTCCCAGGGCCAAAAAATGACCTGCAGTTTCCTCGAAGTGTTGCACCATCCTCTAGTTAATTTCAGCCATAATTGCTTTCAATTTATACAAAAAATTATATATGATGACAGCAGTAGTTCCCAGGTTGGAGAAGGGATTTTCCTGTGAGCCTGGGAATGGAAGACTCTTACAGATTGTATAGTCTTTCCTTTTCTCCTTCTGCCTCTTTAGCCACATCTTTCACGCAGACTGGGTCACTCCGACTCATCCTACCTCAAATTTAAAAAGTAACTAGAAGAAACTAAGCAAAGCTGAGTGCAGTTATTTTGAAGAACTATTTTTCTGGATGAAATCCTCATCGTAATAATGAAGGAGGGCATTCCCATCTAAAGGAGGCACTGGTTGAGATTCTGTATGCGGCGAGGGGGTAGGACATTGGATCGGAGTAACATCATACATCGTGAAGTCCACTCGAAGGTCCTGAAAATTCAGAAAGAGCCAAAGCCACAGTTTCAACCTGCTTTGCCTGCCACAGCTTCAGGGAGTAATTTATTGGTGTTGGGCCAAACTGTTCGCAAGGGAGCAATACTTACCCTACTTTCTACAGCTTCCAAGAATCTGAGAACTTGTAAGTCCTAAGACTGTGCTACCAAGAGCATTGTCCTCTCTGGCTTTTCAATGTTTGAGACGCATTTCCCACTTGCAAATTAGTCTGTCATTATGCTCATAGAGTTTTCAGTGTTGAAGTTGGTCATAGGGTCTGCAGTGGATTCCAGCATCAACTGAAATCCCACTTCCCCTCTTCCCTTTGCTCTCTCCATCTCTCCCTACTTCGAAGAGAGGGCTCTTTAAATCAAGTCACGCAGGGATTTTCCATCCACAGCCATTGATGTCTGGGCTGCACCTGCCCGAGGAACCATTATCTGATCTTTCTGAGAAGTTTACACTCTCTCTAGTAAACCTCTTCATGTTGACCCAGAACAGTGTTTTATGGTGTAAAAGATACTTTGCCTCTGAGTGTTAAAGCCACTTTGCACCTGGCATCAAGAAGAGAATTTTAGGAAGGAAGAGCTTGATGAATTCACTGAATGCCTTTCATGTGATTTTTTTTTTTCTGTGATGAAACTTCAGGATTCTCCCACTCCCACCAAAGCTTGAACAAGCATTTCTTAAAATGCTGCATAGTTTGGGCTCTGAACATGAAGCTTCCTCAGTTCTGATTTAATTGCAGGCTGACAAAGACTGGGCCTTCTTACAAAGCTTCTTACAAAGGTGCCACCAGCCAGCCACCACAGAGCTGAGGGACTGACTGAACCGCCTCGGGAAGGGATTCTTATGTTGATGCAAAACCCCATCACAATATTTGAGAAGTTGGCTTTTGATACAGATTTCAGGGAATCGGAGAAGAGAGTACATTTTATTTAAAGAACTGGTTTGGGCTCTCAGGGTGAGGTTGCCATTTGCATCTCAGCAGGGGCACTGTTTTCATAAACAACCCTGGGAACAACTCCCTTGTCCCCCGGCGCCCCTGGCCCCTGCCCGGGGTGGAGGGAAGGGGAGTTTATTGATGGCTCCTAAAATTCCCAGTCTCAGAAACTTCAGAAAGAAAGTGCATAGAAGTTTTCGCATTATTGGGTGTATCATCAATTCCCATTGCCTGTGGGCAGGAAACAGATCAAGAGTCAAGAAGGAATGAAAAACTCTAAGTCCTCAGGTCTCAAGCATGGCTGCAAAGAGAAGTATACTAAGGAACTTTACAAAATCCCGTCTCCAGGGACACCAGACATTGATCTCAAAATCTCCCGCCGTGGGGACGTGGGGACTGAGCAACTGTATTTTTAGAAAGCCCCGGCTGAGCCCAATGTGGGACCAAGAATAAGCTGCAGTAGGCACTGGATTTTTGATGGGCGCTTCCGGGTCTGCCTGCTGGGCGTGCACCCACGTGTGATATATATCGTCCGGAGAGAAGTGGGCTTCTCTCAAGCTGTCCCAAGAGAGAAGGAGCAACCTCGATGGTTTATGGTGGTAGTTAGCGCTCTGTGACCCGGTGACCACAGAAACTGTGACTCAAGTAGAAGAATGTGGGGGAAACATGAAGTCCCAGGGCAGGGGAAGTCTTGCAGGGAATATCTACAAAATTAAGACGAGTAAATCACTAAGATCGGGAAGGGAGAGATGAGTAAGTAATTTAGATGTCATAAAGCACCTAGGTTTGTGCCTGCCCCATCCTGGAAAAAAAAAATCAGAGAACAAAAGTGACAGCGCCTGCAGTTCACACCTGACAACTTCCTTCTGTCCCCTTGTCTGTATGGTAGGCTGCTAAGGTCTAAAAAATGGGAGAGAGAGCCGGAGGAAAAAAAATATTCTGGGCTGTCTACTCACTATTTGTTGAGTGCTACATAGAGAGACCAACCCAAAATAAGTGTGGGGAAAAAACATTATTTAATGACTGAATAGATGCTATACTCAAAATAATGTACATTCTTCCTTTCGCTGAGTGATTATAATATGAAATGACAAGTGTTTACTTTCAACATAGTTGATACTATAAAAGTAACAGAAAGGGTGATTTCATCCTGTTCAATTTGTAGAACAGAATTTGGAAAAGCATTTGGGATTTTCACAAAATCCACACTCTCGCTGGAGACTTTCAGCCACAGAGATAGGGTGAGCTGTGCAGGTGGTGGGCGCTCCAACACCATTTAGGACTGGGATTGGAATGTCCATCTTTTCACGTCACAGATAATGGCTTCTTCCATCGTGCAACTGAATTGTGTTTCTGCCTCCTTCTCTTCTCCTTCACCTCCCATCCGTTCACCTTCTTGCTAGAATCTCTTCAACTCTCTGGTCTTGTCTCTGAAGAACAGAAAGGAAAAGTTGGTCATGAAATTCACCTGTAGTTCAACGCCTACATGCTCTGCTGAGACTAGGTTTTCCTTCAGGCCTCCACAGCTTGGATTTTCAAGAACCCCATCATCTCTAAGGGACCATGCTTTGCATTTCCTTAGAGGCTCTTGGATTCTGAATGACCTAGGGGATCACAGGGACCAGTGTCTCACTCTCAAGGCTCTGAGGGTTTTCTTGTGCCAGAAAATCTCTTTTGCTTCAGAAATTCAACTCCAGATGCATTTCCATACGACGGCATTGCGTTGTCCTTTGAGCAAAGTCTCTGAGGATAGCTCTTTCTGCCTTTCCTTAATTTGGGAAGAAGAAAAAAAAAACCCCACGGTATTGTCCTCTAACATTAAGTGAATTCTTTTTTAAAAAAAAATCTATTTAAAAGGTGGCAATAAATCTATGTCCCCAAACTGAAGTCTTTGCACAAGTCCTGGAATTCTAAACCTCTGTGTGGCTGCAGTCTGGGGCAATTACACCTAAGGGCCAGACCTGCGGGAATGCCCCAAATTACTTTCTGG
>PJEM01019343.1:0-16184 GCA_004023845.1 Helogale parvula
CACTGAATTAGAGTAGTTCTGCAAAAATCCTCGTAAAACCTGTTTCTGCACACTTTTCAAAGCAGCTTATCACCGAGACGTATCCGTAGTAAAAATTCCACTTTTTGATGTCATGCTAACACTTGATCTATAAATAAAGACGCAAAACCCGACAGAGCAGAGACACCTGCCTGGTGGGCAGAAAGAAGCCGAGGCTCTCTCACTGCCTCTTGCCACCACCGTCCACCTTCAGGGAGCCCTGGCCCTGCTGGAGCCGGACTCTGGCAAAGCAGGAGCAATCCAGGATCGGCCTCACGCACACGAGATCACCTCTCACAATCTGGAAGGGACACGGCTAGCCAGAGTTTATTCAAGTGCACGGAATGACAGGGCCATGGTGAACGGGCTGTCCTGAAACCCTGAGTGTTTAGCGGGTATAGATGACTGTCAGTGCTGAGCATGGAGACACAGGGCAGGAGGGGACCACGCTCATGCCCCGTCCTGTCCCTTCCCTGAACAATTGCCAGGACAATTTAAGTGGCGGTCTTGTGGTCCTATGGCATTACAGCTGGCGACAAGAAGATTCTTTAATCTTCCTGAAATTAAATAACCAAGACACATGACAGACCAAAGGGAATGTTTCTGGGTGCGCGTATCAGTTCCGAGTTAAAATGCAGAGGCATTGATGGAGAGGTCCTGCCCCCTCGCTGGCTGGTGGGGACACGAGATGCCTGGCACCTGGGGCTGCATCCAGGGTGGCAGTAAAAGGACTCCAAGGAAAGACACTGCCAAGAAAGCCAGGCGATGACAGGTGTGTGGTGGATGCGCCTTGCAGGAGGTCAAGGTGACTTTCCCCTTTCTCACCTGCTCTGTCTCTGCACAGACACACTTGTGCTTCGGGCTCTGGTTTCTGGTCACCTGGCTCCTCTTCTGCATCCCGTGCTGGGCAGGAGGTCAAGGCTGGGCAGGTGGTAGGGAGGGGCGAGCCGGCGACCATGACGGAGAGGAGAAGGCAAGTGTCCTTTTCTGCCTGGGGCGAAGCCCCAGCCCCTCCACCTCACCTTCATCTGCGGAGGACACGATCCTCGGCTGCGGCAGGGAGGAGGCGTCCTGGGGGCCGGCTCGCCCAGATGCCGAGGGAGGTTGTTCTTGCGCAAGGAGAAGGCGTGGCTGACCTGGTAACCATGCCATTGCCCAGAATTTACGGAAAAGGCATTGTTGAAAATAATGATCAATCTTTTGAAAACTGATCGTTTTATAAGTAATAAACTTCTTTTTCTAATAAGAAGGAATATTCTAGAAACAATCCTATCTCCTATTGTCTGCAGTGGGGTAACACTGCATCCTTCCGCTGGTGGGAACACAGACGGCTTTTGCTGGAAAGAAACTTAAAAGAACAGCTTCTGTGTTTCTCTCCTCCGACCTGTACTTCTCACGACAACACACCTGGAGAATCAGAGTCGCAAAAAGCTATCCGTAAAGATACTCATCACATACTATTTATGACATGAAAACGTTTCAAACAACTAAATAATTTCTAGCAAGAAGAGAGGAGTTGGAAGTCACCCATGAAAATAAAAATATCATTACTGATATAGGAAGAGGCTCATGTTATAATGCTCAGTAAAAATAAAAAAAGAAATACAAATTTAAATCCTGGGACGGATTTGAATAAGCAGGAAAAATGCATTAAAATCAAAGAGGGGCACAGGCGGTTGGGCGTCTGGCTTCAGCTCAGGTCATGATCTCACGGTTTGTGGGTTCAAGCCCCACGTGGGGCTCTGTGCTGACAGCTCAGAGCCTGGAGCCTGCTTTGGATTCTCTGTTCCTTCTCTCTCTGCCCGTTCCCCACTCACACTCTGTCTCTCTGTGTCTCAAAAATTAATAAACATTTAAAATTAAAAAAAAAATCCCCAGAAGCAGTGGTGACTGCTGTCCTGGGCCAGTGCCCTGCAGCAAGCGGCACACCGCCAACCCCCAGGCTGCCCCATTTCCACGATTTAGGAAGATGAGTGCTTCCCTCCTTCATTCTAAGCCCCCTCTGAGTTCCGTCTGCCTCTCCTGGGAATAAAAGCCCCTGGAGGGTCAGTTAAGAGCATCTGAAAAGCAAACTCCTTTTTATCTTTCCAAGTTCGGAAGCGTTTCAAAGACCGTGGAGCCCTGCGTGTGCATGGTCTCTCCCCAGACCTCGTGCCTGAGGCGTGTGTCCCGTGTCCCCAGTGGGGACCAGAGCCACCGGACGTGCATCCTGGCTGGGGAACGCGGCACAAGTCCCCCCTCCAAGTTCTCCTCTCCTCTGCCTGCACCACATCCCTTTCTTCTGTTTGTTAGAAGCCAATTTAGGAGGATTTAAGAAGTGTCTCTGGGGGTGCCCGTTGAGCGTCCGGCTTCAGCTCAGGTCATGATCTCACAGTTTGTGGGTTCGAGCCCCGCGTCGGGCTCTGTGCTGACAGCTCAGAGCCTGGAGCCTGCTTCAGATTCTGTGTCTCCCTCTCTCTCTGACCCTCCCCTGCTCGTGCTATTTCTCTCTGTCTCTCAAAAATAAATAAAAAACATAAAAAAAAAAAAAAAAGAAGTGTCTCTGAAGAAGGCCACGCTCGCCTCAGGGAAGTTCGCTCCGTTGGGCTCTCAGAGCGCGTGCAGCCCCTCTCGGTCATCGGTACGGGTTCTGTGCTGGGCGGGCAGGCGGGGCTGGAGCTGGAGGGGACAGAAGTCCTCCCGGGTGCGGACAGCAGCCCAGGGCCACGGAGCTGTCCTGGCGGCCAGTGCCGCCACCCGAGGCCCAGGACATGTAAACTGTAGAGTGCTTCTCACCTGGTTTTTATCATTGTTACTGTCACACGGCCCCTGGGGGCTTCCCATGGGGCGAGGGAGGGGCTGCGGCCGTGTTCCCGAGGTCTTAGGGCCAGGACCCTTCTCGGCAGCCACCGTCCCACCACACTGCCTCCTACCTGTGAGGCCTGCCTCTCCTTTAGCCACTTGTCCTCGGACAGAACCCTGTCTGCACCCAGCCATCTGCCCACCCTGTGCCCCCACCAGGAGGGGTGGAGTGAGAAGACAGGAGGAGGGACCTGTGCCCATGTGTGGCCCCAGCAGGAGGGAGTCTCTGTTCTTAGACCCCGTGTTCCTAGAGCAGCTAAGCAGCTGCTCTCCATGTGACAGGGCAGGTGTGCCCGTGAGCAGGACCGGACGCGTCCACGCCCCCAGTGAGCACAACTGCAGGGGAGACCGCCGCTCCGGGCCTGCCGTCCGGACCGCTCCCCTCAAGGCACCCCTGCCTCCGGCACTCTTCGCTCCCTGCTTTCTGGAGAGGGACACGGCACCGCTGTGGCCTGCTCCCCTCCACCCTGCCCTGCCTGCCTGCTCCCGGGGCAGGGGTGCACAGACGCTCCCCTCACACGCTGCTGGACGGGCTGGGGCGCTCACGAGACGTTTCGAGGCGTCACTGAATCATTATGCATGATTTACGAATGGAGTTTCTTCCAAGATGCTCACTTCCCTGCTCCCGCTCCCTAGAGTTTCAGGAAATGCATCCACTTGTATGTGAAGCGTGTCTCTGGCGATGTCAAATACAGCATTAGGTAATATTCACAGCCTGGAGAGTGGCCACTAAATTACAACGAGTGCATCTTTTAAAGTAGGTTAAATTATACAAATGGAGTGCAGTGCTCTCCCCTAGCGGGAGAGGAAGGTGCATCTATCCTGAGGGTCCATCGTGAAGCCGGAAGGGCTCAGCGGGGACTCACGGGCCCAGGGAGGCCTCCACGTGCAGGACGGCAGCACCCTCGCGGGCTCCACACAGTCCCCCGTCCCCGCACCAGGCTGCCTGGGCCCTGCCTGCCCACGTGCTCCCGGCTTCCACCCTCCGCTCGGGGGCCGGGCCGTGGGGCAGAAACACCCAGATCCTGGCCCGGGGCACACGCACAGGCAGGGCTTGAGGGGGCTCTGAGCAGCGCTGAGCCCCAGGACCCCACCTGTGAGTGCGACATGATGCCCGGAGATGGCGCTGGGGGTCCCAATGCAGGACGGGGCTGAGCCTGGAGAGACCGGCTGCTTAGCCCTGACCCCTTCCCGACCAGGCCCACGTTCCTTAGCTCCGCCCCTGAGGCAGCACGGTGCTGGCCCCAGCTGCGAGCCATCCTCCGCAGCCACAGGGAGGCCTCAGGAGCCAAGGTCATGGGGGCTTCAAGGGAGCATGGCTCCTGTGAGTTCCTGTGAAACGCAGGGACCATATCATAGGCGGGGCTGAAGTCTATGAGGTGGGACCCCAGGCTCTAGCCTTGTGTCTGTCCTCGTCTGTCCTTCCTCGCCCCCGCCCCCGTCTGCCCGTCCCTGCCCCTGCCCCGTCTGTCCGTCCCCGACTCTGCCCCCGTCTGTCCGTCCCCGACTCTGCCCCCGTCTGTCTGTGGCTGAGCCATCGCTGGGCCGCCCGTACCAGCAGTGGGGACAAGGATGGCCCATGAGGTGGCTTCGGGAGCAGCGTTTGTTATCAACCCAAGCTGGGTAGGTTTGGCCTTCAGGTTCATGCCGTCCCTGCCAGATGCTCACCCGGAAGGAACCCCTTCTCGATGGGGAGACGGGATGCCCACAGACTCCCTCTGACCAGCCTCTCCTGGGCAGTGGCTCTCAGACTCAGGGAGCGTCAGAATCCCAGCCCACCGGGCCCTCCACAGCGTCTAACCCAGCAGGTCTAGAGTGGGGCCCGAGCACGTGCTGGTTCCCAGGAAGTTTCCAGGGGGCACTGATGTTCCAGGTCACGGAACCCTACTTTGAGAACCCTTGCCTTAGGGGCACTGACCCAGAGTCCAGCTCCAGGGGGGCGCCTGGCCATCAGGAGGGTGATCAGGGAGGGCTCGCGGGTGGCCGGGACCCAGACGGAGCCCTGGAGCGGAGGATGGTGTTGGCGGCTTCTCAGAACGTTCCTCCTGGTTTTCCTGCGAGGTCCTGAAAGGGACCCCTCCAGCGTCTTCTGTCCCGTGAGGCCGGCTCGGGAGGATTTTGCCACGGAGGCGCCGGTGGTGGAGCCGAGCCCCTGGGGAGGCTCTTCGTTTCCAGCTTTGCTGGGACGGTTGATTCGGGCTCTTGTAAGCCCGTCGTACAGGCCCTTAGTCACTACAGCTGGCGGCTCACTCAGTTACGCGGAAACTTGTCGGCAGGAGCGCTGACCCCTCCCTGAACTAGGGCAGGTCCGGCCCAGCGAGCACATCTTCCCTCCGTCTCTCAGCCCAGGCAGGGGGAGGGGAGGGTGTCGCTGCACTGTGGGGTCTAACCTCTGACGCAGGGTCAGAGACCGAGGAGAAGCGAGTGCCCACTCGGTCCTCATGGTGTGGGCACAGGGGACTGCCCTCCAGTACGGGTTTAAGGGACCAGATCACGGGTGGCTCCTCCAAAATCGTTCCTTGTGAAACAGATTCCGGGTGCTGGGAGCCCCTCCTGGAATCCTCATCCGTACACGGAAGTCAGGTCGGGGATCCCCACCCTGAGCCGCCCCCGCCCCCCGCCCACGCACTCATGTGGCGACGTGCACCATGGGTCCCGCGGCGGCTCAGCCCCCCGACCTCCTTCTTCACCACCTCAGGAACCTGCCTGTCTGCGCAGCCTGTCGATCAAGCGGCTGCCGTGTATTTGCCACAGTCCCAATGCCCGCGGTGGTCAGAACGGAACTGGGGGGCACCCAAGATGATACCTGTCGGTCCCACCAATTTCTGACGAATAAACCCTCTGCCGGCATTTCAAAGCCACGTTCACGTATGTTAATCGTTAGTCAAGAAATGAGACCAAGATGATAAACACCAGGTCTAGACTTGACCAAACCAGACCGAGTGCCCACGGGCAGACGTACAGACGTTCTAACTACCTGAAGATGCCCACGTGCCTGCTCTGTGGACGTGGAATTATTTGAAACATGTATCAGATTTTGTCAACATCAAAAATGTGCCCTGAAAGGTATTGCGTGTTTTGTTTCTCAGATTTAGATACACCGAATCAGTCACACTGAGCTCTAAAGTATGTAACGAATCAGGCAGCGGCCAGAGACCCGTCCGTCTGGGCAGACATACAGCAGGCCGGACGCAGACTGCTTCTCCAGGAGAATGGCCAGGGAGCTGCGTGGCTTTTGCTTTGAAATAAAGAATGTATTGAGACAACAAAGGTTAAGCGCCGCCTCGGTCTGAAAGGACTGTGCCTGAATTTTGTCGTTTGCACACATGACTAATCATAAGCTGTCAGCAGCGAGTCTGGGACCCCACTTGCTTTGATTCTACCTCATACAAAAAAGTCCCTAGACCTCCAATTTTTTGCCCCATGTACAACCGTGCAGGCTATCAAATTGACATTAAAATACATGTGCCCTAACTTCCGGTCTACAATGCCAGGGACGCACGGCAAAGAGAGGCACGCCACAGGGCTCACGGATGCGGTGACGGCTCCTGGAGAACGGGGGGGGGGGGTGTCCTTGGTTCTTGCGGGTTCGTGAAGAAAGCCACCGATAGGCTGGCTCGCTGGCTCCGTGCGCGGAATGCTCATGAGCGTCCCGCAGGGCGCCCCGCTGCAGAGCAGCCACGCATTAATTAGAGCATCCAGCAGACACTGCAGTGTGCGCCGCGCACCCAAGTGAATCTTCATTTTTCACACGCAGGGCCTTACTAATTAAAATCAGCTTTGCAATTAAACGTGGAAAATTGTGTTAAACTTCCAAGCATAGTTAGGAAAAAAATGCAATTATTTTGGGGTATTTTATTTTAATGCAAATGAAATTTCTATCAGTGTGAAACCAGTGAAAGGGAGGTGCAGGGGCCCCTGTTTCTCTCTCTGCCTTCCTCCCTGATTCTTCCTTTTTTTGGATTATAGATGCTCTTCTCCGTTGCGCGCTGCCGTGCTCCACTATCTCTCGACGGTGCCTGGCTCTGTTCCAGAGTGAGTGTTCTCTGTCAAGGCATGAATAATACAGCCTCCCGGCTGTTGGCAGAATGCAAATGAGGCATGCATACATCAGGAAGCAAGCCCTCGACCTGAGCTCCAGAACAAGCTTCCGTGAAGACAGGCAATTACTCACCCGCGCTGCCGCCGTGGCAATCACGCTGGCTGGTGCAGAGGTGTAGGAGACGGGAAAGAATCTGAATGCGGAGTGTGCAAAATAAGCCAGAGAGAATCCAATAATTTTCTAATAAAAAAAGAAAAGCTACCGTTTGGAGCTTTTAATTTTAAAGTTTCAAGATCAATTGACTTGACTCTGAATTTTCTAAATTGGGGAGGATTTAAATATAATGCGGCGCCCACCACCCGGGTCTCGTCACTTGCCGAGTGGGTGGGCTCTGAGGCTCGATTTCAGGTCAAACATTCCATCAGAACCTTATGCTGAACAAACACGTAATTTTACAAATGGAAGTGACGGGTAGATATAAATGAAATCCGTTCAGTTTCAGAAGTAAAGCCGGGGAGGTCACGCAGCAGATGAGTGAGGCATGGATCCACGTTGGGGCTAGCCGCCCCGTCTGTCTGTCTGTCTGCCTCATCAGAGGCTCACTCGACAATTGCGGTTCAGAAAGAAGTAAATCCAACAATCCCCCAATGCTCCAGCATGTGTGTAACTATTGCACAAAAGGCTAAAATTCACATTCCTCTCCATTGGTCAGTATTAATCTGTAACATATATTGATAAATTGTTATTAGTCCTATTTCTAACTGGTATTGGGGAAATTTCTAAAAACTTTAAGACAGTAAATTGACCATCCTTTTGGCAATAAATGTGGTTTATAGAGATATACCCCTTTCTAAACATTAGTTTACTCTAACATAAACAATATTTCATATCAACTTGGGGAGAAAAAAACATGAATTGTGAATATAATATGGATAGATCTATATTATAGGCATAATGTGAATATAACTAGAATCTTCAATCTTAGTGAAATGTTCAGAAGTAGATTTTGGCAGAAACGCGTGGGCCTTTTGTTCCTATCTTAGTATCAGTTCTCGAAAAGCTCTGGATTCCTAACGACATCTATCAGTGGCTGAGCGGGTACAAAGAGTTTAGACCAAGAGTCCTGTGGGAGGCTCCTGGTCACTGTGTCCCCAGCCTTCCCTGAGGCGTCCATCTTCGGTGTGGGGGGCTTCCAGCCTGAGGAGCCCCGCCAGCTCCGGGTCCGGCTCAGCAGCCGCGGACGCCCTGGTCCGCGGCAATGCTCACACCACGCCTCGGGCTTTGGGCGGATCTACATTCTTCCCACGGGCCTGGCCTCTTCCGTGTCAACAAATTCACGGGCCAGTAACTTCCTGAATTTCAAGCATGTGGCTTCCATATATTGCATTTTCTCCTGCTGCCTACCCACTGTAGAGAGAGCTGCGGACACATGGGAAAACACCGGTGTTTCACCCCTGGCCAACTGACATGCTCACACTTGGGGAGGAGAGCAGAGGGAGCTCAGGAAGCTCCTGTCCCTGAACTTGGGCTCTAAGACTTTGGAAAACCCACTTAAGATAGAGGCCTAGAGTGAGTCTTGGGGCGCCTGGGGGGCTCAGGTGGTTGAGCATCCAACTTGGGCTCAGGTCATGATCTCCCGGTACGTGGGTTCGAGCCCCACATCAGGCTCTGTGCTGACAGCTCAGAGCCTGGAGCCTGCCTTGGATTCTGTGTCTCCCTCTCTCTCTGTTCCTCCCCTGCTCACACTGTTTCTCTCAAAAATGAATAAACATAAAAAAAAGAGTGAGTTTTACCATCTAAAAAGAAGCCCTGTAGTGGGACCCATGTTTGAGACACACAAGGTCTCTATCCATCTGTAAGTATAACAAATAAAAGTCATATTTGCCAGGGAGCAGAATTCAGTGGGCCATGTATGAGGCTGTGTGACAGTGAGTCCAGAGGAAGAGGTCAGGCTCGCTGCATACGGAAGAGATGGTGTTAGGACTCTGGTTCATAACAGGAGGATTATTTCTGGCCATGATTGCAAACTCCGTGGTGTTTCAGTCACACTTTTATGGTAGGAACACAAAACCTCAGGCGGGAAGAACAGAAGTCAGATCCATGTGTCCAGATACTGCTGGTGCTTCTGCAGATCAGCGTTTGTTATATTATTAGCTTCATGAGAGGGTGGTCCTTAGTCCATCTTCCAGGGCACAGGGTGTTGACTGAGCCTGGATCCCTGTTGGTCAGTAGATGTCAATTCAAACGTGTTTATCTTTGGTGCTGAGGAACTGATGTACCACTTGCCCAGATGGTGGAACTCTTTCATTTTTCCCATCTTTGCTTTGGCTGCCAAAAGGCTCAGAACAAAATGTAATACTCTGTTCAAGTCCCTGATACATCCTGCATTTCTGATTAAAGTCTGTTCCTCCTAATGTACATGTTTGATTGAACTTTTAATTGTGTAGTTGTACACATGTTTATCAGCTACTTCAGCCTGTTTCTGACCCATGAGCATAAATAAATGCCCATGGGGTCGCCTGCAGGGCTCGGGCAGTTGAGCGTCTGACTTTGGCTCAGGTTATGATCTCACAGTTCATGAGATCGAGCCCCACGTCGGGCTCTGCACTGACAGCACAGAGCCGGCTTGGTATTCTCTCTCTCCCTCCCTCTCTGTGCTCTCCCCCCCTCAAAATAAATAATCTTAAAATAAAATAAAAAAAATACTCCCAAACTGATGATCTTCTGTTCAAGCACACCGTGTTTGAAGTAAGGTACACCACGCAGTAAAATAAACACTGTACCTTGAGCTCCACCCCCGTTTCCACCAGATTCTGAAACTGCAAATTCCTTTCTCAAATTATCGTTTCTGTTCACAGGTATTGTCTGGTGGTTGGTTCTCCCCTGGGCTCTTGTCCCGATTTCTTACAGACCTGCAGCCCGCCTCTACCAGCCTGCAACCACATCCCTGAGGAAACCATCGATCTCTGCCGCCGCTGGGAAGTCGTGCACAGCACGGAGGTGGGTGGCCACCGGGCTGCACAGTGTGTGCCCCGCGAAGTCATGGTACAGGATTTTGATTTCTTTATTTTTTTATGCTAAAAATAAAGATTACCTGGTAGGCATCATTTCATCACTTGGGATCAAATGTCCCAAAGTTAAAAACAACCTCATAGTATAGATCCCCACACCTGCCTCAGATTACTTTCTGCAAATTCATATACACAGATCTGTCCACCTGCTGAAATAGCTGCTTACCTGACTATGACCAGACACGATATATAAATAAATTGAAGTCACATCCCTCATAAAATGGAAACACATTCTCTGAATACTGTGTTGCTAAAATACCAAACGTGGGTAATTTCATCAAAACCAAGACCCCGGCCACCACTCTTGTCACACGGGAAGAGGCTGGGTCTGAGCCAGGACGACCAGCCGAGGTCAAGGCCACAGCCGGGCTGTGGGACACATGCGGGCACTCATGTACATGAACAGCTGTCAGAGGCAGAGACGTGGGTAGTGGGGAATCTTTTAGAGCCAGAAATAATTGAAATGTTACAGATTTGAAATAGCACCAGCCACAAGACGTTAATTTGCACATGAGTCTTATCTACTGCAAGAAGCACCTTTTCGGTTTAAGAAATTCAAATGTCATCCTTTAGTTAAAAATTCCTAGTATATATAATCATCAGCGAATACAAATCAAAAACTACAATGAGATATCACCTCATGTCTGTCAGAAATGGCTAAAACCAGCAACGCAAGCAACAAGTGTTGGCGAGGAGGTGGGGACAGAACCCTCGTGCACTGTTGGCGGCATGCGCCCTGGCGCAGCTGCTCTGGAGAACCGTGTGGAGGGTCCTCAGAAAACTGAAAATTGAACTACTATGTGATCCAGGAATTCCACTCCCGGATACTTACCCGAAGAGAACGAAAACACTGATTTGAAAAGGCACGTGCACCCCTGTGTTCACCGCAGCATTAGCCAAGATGTGGACGGCAGCCCAAGCGTCCGTCGGGAGGTGAGTGGAGAAGGACCATGTGGTGATTATACGTGAATATTATTCAGCCACAAATAAGAAGGTATTATGCTAAGTAAAATAAGTCAGACAATGGGCAAATATCATACGTGGAGGCTAGAAAACAAAGCAAATGAACGAGCAAACGAAAGGCAGAATCAGACCTCTACACACGGAGGAGGAACCGGTGGCCGCCAGAGGGGCGGGGTGGGGAGTGGGGGAACGGGCGCAGGGAAGAGAAGACACGGGTACGGAAGGAGTCGGCCACGGGATGAAAGGCGCAGGGAACACGCTCAGCGATGCTGTAATAGTGCCGCGCGGGGGCAGGCGGTGGCCGCACTGTGAGGGTCACGGCACAGCGCAGAGTCGTCGGATCATCCTGTGGTACGCCTGACGCTGATGTGACGCTGTGTGTCTACTGCACTCGGTAGGAAGCTATTGAGTACATACAGACATCAAAAATAAGCCAGCGTCATCGATACAGCGCTGACCGTCTTCTTGAGAGGCGGCTTCTCTGGTCACGTGAGTTTTCAATGGTAATTAGTTTTATGTTACAAAGTCTATAAGTATCTCATTCTACAACTGAGGAAATCGAAGTCCGTAAATGTTAAATAATTTGTGCAGTGCCCTCGCTGACTGGCTGTGCCGGGGAAATCAGAGCCTGAGTCTCATGCTGGAGAAAAGTCCTTTGTCCAGCGCCACCACATTAACTATCTCTACGAAAATACTAGAGATTCTCATGATTATGTAGATTATGACTCATGATAAAAATTATGACATTATTTTAAATTCAATTAAAAAATGGGTTGAAAATTTGTCTAAAATTGGATGCTTCTGGGACCCTTCTCTAAGTGCCAGCCCTTCACTCCTGAAGATTTGTGTCATACCCGTGTCGTATCCGAAAGGACAATGAAACCCGGCGGTCATGAGGCCACCCCCAAGCCAAGCGCCATAGTTCCGGGCGGGCAGGGAAGGAGACCTCACAGGCAGGTGTGCACGCGCACGTCACGTGGGGACGCGGGAGGCACCACTTGATGTGCCTTGCTAAGAATGTGTTTCAAAGGATTATTTGGAAACTTCATGGCTTTTCCTGAAAAACCGTGGTGATGAATTATGTCTAGCTAACACCTAATTCAAACTTTTTAGCCAAGTAAAATAATTTCTTCCAGTAACAGTATGATAAATTTTAACTATTGACTAATCAAGAGAGGAATAAGAGAAAACCTTGATTTCATTCATGCCTTGCTAACTTGTTTTTCATCGAAAACATAAGCAATGCTGTTTTAAAATTTTTTAGATTAGGGGCGCCTGGGTGGCTCAGTCAGTTAAGCCTCTGACTTCGGCTCAGGTCATGATCTCACGTTTGTGGGTTCGAGCCCCGCATCGGGCTCTGTGCTGACAGCTCTGAGCCTGGAGCCTGCTCCCGGTTCTGTGTGTCTCTCTCTCTCTCTGCCCCTCTCCGCTCATGCTCTGTCTCTCTCTGTCTCAAAAATAAATAAAACATTAAAAAAAATTTAAAAAAAATTTTTAGATTAAGAATTTACATATATGCCCCTTTATAAAATAATATACTTTAAATAAACTATTTAACTTGTGTATTCAGTAATTTACTATAATATGCAATAACAATAATAATACGAAAATTGAATTTGGGTTTTAAATCACCAAATTCCCTTAAAAATAACCTGTCAGGCCTTTGGTGTGTAGGGAAGTCTGATAACCGTTTCATCATGGATGCTCATTAAAACTTTCCCTTCTTCTTAAATGCTAGCGTGGAGGTTTGGGGAGTAATTTGTAATTTTTCCCGTGATTTTAGCGAAGGACAATCAAAATAATTGCTTGATTTCACCCATAAATTAATGTTCAGCTGAAAAGGAAACGAAACGTAAGGCGCTGAAGGCAGGTCACCCTGAAGTGTTGCAGGCACACCTGGCCGAGGGTCTGAGCCTTCATTACGTGGGCCTCCTTCCTGATGACTCGTGAGGATGACTGACCTTAGTCCCCGCAACCGCATTTGTGAAGAATTAGCTAAAAATTTATTATACCCTGTAAACATCTCCATCTCCTCACGGCCGAAACCCCCCACTGTAAGGCAGAGCTGTGTCAGTATCAGAGGGAAGGGGTTCCTTCTGGAAAAGTAAATCTAAAGATTGGTCTCCTCATGGCTCCCAGCCCTCGACGCGGAATACAATTCAGCTGCGATGCGATTTTGGCAATAATTACCCAGCCACCTGACCTCCCAGGTGTTCACACCCAGGGCCGCCACGGACCCAAACCCCAGTATTTACAAGGACAATATACTCATTATATTATGGGCCCCAAAGTCTCATTAGTGTGATCTGTCCTGGACGTTAATCTGCTGGAGCCTCCCCAGCAGCTGCCCAGGTGCCCAGGTGCCCAGGTGCCCGCCTGGGCTGCCTTCCCCAAGACAGACAGCTGAATTATGGAAGCTGAGTCCTGCAGAAAGATCAGGAAGGTCATACTTTAATTTACTGTCCGTGACTTACCGCCCTGCAGCCACCAGACTGAGCAGGCGGGCAAGGACAAACCAGCCGCCTCAGGGAAGCAGGGGGAGGCTCCTAGCAGGCGGCCGCGTGCGTGGGGGAAAATGAGTTTAAGGCTGTTCTTAATTTGTGTCATCTTATGTTTTATCATAAATTCTGCCCCCCCGTCTGAGACCCTGCCCGAGAAACCAGAGGCTGAGTCCACGTCGGAGGAGGGGAGGAAAAGACAGCACTTGCTGTTTTCCAAGAACACCCCCCACTCGTCTTCATCCTTGGGTCTGGGGCCCTACGAGAGCCCCTGTAGACCAGATGCAGTGAAAAGGGCAGCCGTTACCTTCTGTGTCTTGCATATTTGCCGCTGACATGACCGCTGCCGTCACAGCCGGGTGTGGGACAGCTGCAACAGGAAAGAGGCGATTACCAGGGGCCGCGCCGCGGGCGGTGAGACCCAGGGCTTCGTGGCACGGGGGGCAGGGGGGACCCACACGCAGACACAGAGAGCAGAGTCTGGAAGGAGGGAATGTTAGGGGCGCTTTTTCTCAGCGGGGCTCAGGAGAGGAGCCTCTGGGACAGCAGCCAGCAGGACCCGCGCCGAGCCCGGGGGAGGGGGGCTGCTCATTGAAAGGCACAGGTTTTCTAAGTTGCTAGTGGGGCCCTTTCTGCCCACAGAGCACTGACCTGAAGAGCTCCTGGATGGCCGGCTCCACGGGAACTGCGGAGAGATGGAAGCGACAGCACGTCACCACCCGCCCCACGGCCCCGCTCCCACAGAAAGCCACCCAGAGGGCGGTGCTAGAGCAGGGGTCCGGGCGACCCTCCCACACAGCTCCGCAGCGGGGCCTCCAGGGCTTGGGGAAGTGCAGACGTACCTCGAACCCCTTTGGACCGTGTGCGATGACGCTTCTCCTCGGTGTCCACCTCCATCTGCGGAGAGAGGCAGGCGGTCAGCTCGGTCAGCAGTGCACGTGGCCGGACACGGGCATATTAGTGGTTCGGGGGCACCCTCTGGGAGAGCGACATGGGGGGTGGGGGGAAGCATCGGGAATCTGCGTCACTTAATAAAACAAAGCCAACCTTGACCTTGCAGGGGACGCTAGAGCGGGAGGCCCACGCTCTGTAAGGGGGTGGCTTTGATGAGGCTCCAGGGGCAGCCTGTTTGCCCTTCTCGGGGACCAATGGGGACGCCCCTGGGCTGATTCCAAGTTGCACTTTGTACCCACAGCCCGAGGGACGTTACGTTTGCAGGAAGGTTCGTGGGTGTGGTCGGAATCTCCTCGGAACCCACAGTTTGATCCGGTCGCACAGGTAAGACAGGGGGAGGTAAGTGCGGCTGGACGTGTCTACACCAGGGGCTGACACGGTGTCATCTAGTTCCGGGCGTACCGTCCACACTGGTGTGACTCGGTAGGACGTTTTCCAGGGACATGGCCCTTTGCTCATAGTATCCAGCCCGTCTCACAGGTCAGAGATCACAGAGCATTTTCATGTACTACCATGTCTGATCCTCACAATTTTCTAAGAAATGTGTCTTTACATCTATTTCATAGATGAGACTTGCCAAGACCATCTAACCAGGAGCTTTGGTTCAGGGCCCTGAATCCAAGCCACGTGTCTCTACACAGCATCTTTGGTTTTTTTTTTTTAAATATTTATTTAGTTTTGAGAGACAGATTGAGAGAGAGAGAGAGAACACAAGTTGCGAAGCAGCACAGAGAGAGGGAGACGCAGAATCTGAAGCAGGTTCCAGGCTCCAAGCTGTCAGCACAGAGCCTAACGCAGGGCTTGAACCCATGATCTGTGAGATCATGACCTGAGCCGAATTTGGACGCTTAACCAAGAGCCCCCGGTGCCCCTGCACATCATTTTCCAGCCAGGGGACCAGTGCTGGCTGGGTGGGCGTGCGCTGCTGACTGGGGCCCCAGGCACTTCCACGTCTGGATAACTTGCACAGGGCGAGGCCGCGCAGTAGGAGAATTTCGCTCAACAGAACAGAGGGGCCGAGCGGAGGAGAGCGGTGAGGATAGCAGCCCCTCCGATCACGAGGACGGGACGTCTCAGCCCCCCTCTGTGAGGTCCTGGAGGCAGAAGGCTGGGGCACAAAGTGTCCCCCATGCACAGGCCACTTCCCCCGCAATCTAGGAGGAGGGGGTGCCGGTGGGGCGCAGGAGGGTCGTAGGTGAGCGTGCCCGTCAGCCTCCCACGAGGTCTGCCATTCCCAGCAGTTGCTGGCGAGGCACTGCTCTCCGTGAGCGGACCCCGAGGCCACGGGACACCCGCTCCCGAGTCACCGTTCTGCCGACCGTCCCTCGTTCATTCTGTGAGCCAAGGATGGCAGCACATGAAAACCACATGATAAAAACACAGCTCGCTTAACGAGCGCCACGTCTTTTAACGGAAGACGCGTGTGTGCGGATGTAGGATTGTGCCAGGTTCAGTAAAACACGGATCTGAGAAGGCAAGCAGCCAGCGCAAGGCGCGTCGCCGGGAAAGGGCTTGGCGCGGAACTCTGCGGGACCTCAGGCCGTCGGAGCAGCGCTGAACGAACAGAGCGTGTTTGAGCTGGGTGGAGACCCCAGAAGCCCAGGTGTCGGTGAGAGAGTGAAGGAGTGAGTGGGTGTGCTTCCCGGCAGGCAGCCATCACGATGGGCACCGGTGAACAGGCCGCGTGCTCCCCGGGGGCTGGGGGCCGTGGCCGCGGGGAGTGGGGCGTGTGGCGGGCCTGGCAGACCCAGAGGGGTCCCTGCTGCCAATTTTCGGCATGGGGGCTGGGGGGGTCTC
>PJEM01019344.1:0-15000 GCA_004023845.1 Helogale parvula
CTGCCCCTCTCATGGGCTAATGCCCTCACTCACTCTCTAAAAAACAACTTTATAGAGCATGCCTAAAAGAAAAATATATGCCTATTCAAGTAAAGAAATATTACCCTAGTGTTCAGAATATCAGAATATATGTACGAGGGAGGGGGGACAGGAAGGAAGAGGGAGTAAATGCAGAATTTACAAAACTGTTAAAACCAAAAACGTGCCTTTTGAAATCTCTCTCACCTTAAGCTTAAATGTTTTATGCTCCCAAAGAATCCAGTTACAGGAACAAATTCATACTCACTGTCTCATTTTAACAATAAACAGGTTATAGTCTTAAGGTTTATTAAGCTGCTTATACAAGTTTAAAGTCATGAGCATGACTTCAGGATCAGCGCTTTTTATGTCAAGTGCTTTAACGAAGCAGTTTAAGGCCTCCTGTATTTTCCCACACTCTTTCAGTTCTTTTCCACGAATTACAAGGGTCTCGTAGTCGTTCACAGCCTCCACTGCTTCATCTTGGGGAGAATCAACCAACTGTCTACCAGACAAAGAGGTCTGTCCTGGGTCACCAGGAGAGGTCTCTTGATCCAAAGCATCAGGCTCAGGTGTTGTTAACTTATTTTCTGAAGGCAGCGTTTTGCCAGGAGGATCTTCTGTACACTCTGAGACCTCGCCACTGCTTTCCTCGGCTCCGTCCTCCAGGTAATCTTCAGCAACCTCTGCTTCACTGCTGTTGTCAAGTCTTTCCTCCATATCCTCCACATGGTCAAAAACCACATTAACAAGAGACCTCCTAGAAGCCAGGGATCTTCTAGAGGTTACAGACTTATTTATACTATCAGCCATTTTCAGTGAAAAGAACCTTCCCAGAGGACTGATGTCACTTTTGGGAGTGGAAGCATCAAACTGTTTTAAAGGTAACAGCTGAAAGGGAGGTGTGTTGAATGGATCCGTGCTTGAAGTATCTTTAAAAGTATCATTTTCATCTTCGCCATCTGAAACGATCCTTCTAGCTTTCCTTCTGACTTTCACATTAACTACTACTTCTTCTGGCTCATCGTGTGTCTCAGAAAGATCCATACTGAGACAGGCTTTGCCGTGCTCGACCTCTGCTTTAGAATTAGCTGCAGCACCGCACAGGCTACTTTCATTCTCAACATCCTGCAAAGACTGCCTGGAAAGATCTTGTCCGTTGTCGGCAGCAGAGTCTTCCAAGAAAAGATTGAAATCACATGCATACTGTGATGAGGATGCTGAAGGTTCCTCTTCCAACTTGGCCTCACTGACCTGAGCATCCTGTAGTGTGCCATGGGATGCTGACACATCATCATCATCAGCTATTTGAATTACAGATGTGCTCGATTCTGTATTTTCATTTGCGCTGGTCATGGGACTCATGGGCCAGGGATTGCAGTGAGGTAAAATCTCATCATCCTGCAATTGATCTAGATGTGGCCCAAGATCAGCTCTGACTGATTTGCTAAGTGAATAATTACAATTTCCCAGAGGGTCCTCTTGTGGTGTCTCCTGCGTAGGCCCCTCTTGCAATGCCTCTTTCTGTATAGCCGTTCCCAAGGGGTCAGTCCAAATTTCATCCACACTACCACACCCCTTGGGTAAAGTAGCCACAGAGTCAGCATCAAATGTACTTTCAGGTGGGTGACTACCATCTTGCAAGACGGTTACATTCACCTTTACATCGGAGAGATCTTGATTCTGACTCTTTTCAGGCAGATCATCAATGATTATACTTGCTATTTGGGAACTTACTTCTTCTTCCTGGGTTAGAAGTGTCGAAGGCCACGGTTGCGGTTTCTTCAATTCAGGGCATTTCTTCTTTGTTTGAGGAGGGAATATAGGTTCTCTTGGCCAGAACCCCTCATTTCCAGTCCTTTGTCTTTCCACTAAGAGCTCTGTATTCTGAGACTCTAATTCAACAAGGAATTGAGCTTTCTGAACCCTTTGTTGAATATAGTGAGATTCTTCGATCACATCAAGCTCTTCTTTAACAGACAGATCACGTGTGTACATCAAATCATGGTCGGAGATTCCGGCTATCCCCAAAGAGTGAAGGTAGGCAATATGTTCATCTAGTTTCTTATCAGATCTCCTCTGAGCAGCGTGCAAAGACTGAAGCTGCAGCTGAGTTGCAGAGTTCTGAAAATCCTCAATTGTAAAGAGCTCTCTTAATTCTTGTTTAGTAAAATATCGGAAAGGGTTCTTCTTATCGCCAGTAGTTTGTCTTACTAAGGAGTCCTTGAAAACCTGTCTTCTGTAGATTTTTTCCTCTACAGTCCCACAAGTGATCAGCCTATAAACTACAACATTTTCTTTTTGTCCAATTCGGTAAACTCTATCCACAGCTTGGGCATCAGTTGCAGGATTCCAGCTAGGGTCAAAAATGACCACTCGAGTTGCTGCAGTTAATGTTAAGCCAACACCACCTATTTGAGTGGTAAGCAGAAAAACAGAGTAATCTTTATTTTGCTGGAATAAGTTAATTCTTTTTTCTCGTTCCACAAGATGAGTAATCATTCCATCGATTCGCAAAATCTTAAAGTGCCGATTCTTTAAGAGGCGTTCGATGATGTTTAGAATTTGTCGTGATTGTGAAAACACCAGAGTCTGATGCCCTTCATCTCGTAGTCTCTCAAGCAGCTCTATTAGAAACAGCATTTTTCCAGATTCTTCCATCAGTGTATCATCAGTGATCTGATCAATCTGGTCCACATCTGAGGAATCTTCCCCTTCATTTTCACCTTGAACAGAGAATTTCACAGACCCTAAATTCAACAAAAGACGAGCCCGTGCAGATAGGAGCCTAGGATGATCACACAGCTTCTTTAAGACACCTAGCTCAGCCAAAGGTGAGCGTGTCTCCATTAACAACTCCTTGATATGATCTAGAGACACGAATTTCCTGTATATTTCTTCTTGTAAAGGCACAAGACGTATCCAAATAATTAAATCATTTTTCCTGGAAAGGGAAGGCATTTCACAAACGGCATCAACATCTGGATTTTTGTCACTAAGTCTGACCTCTAGGTTGCTTGACTTTTTATTTTGTACCTCTTCTTTCGTCCTCCTGAGGAAGTAGGGTTTTATGATTGCCATTAAGTTTTCAGATATTTTAAATCCCAAGGCTTTTTCCCCTGTGGTAGCATCCTTCTCTCTTGCTCTAGTAATAGGATTTTCATACTCCATTTTAAAAGTTTTTAATGTTCCTAGCAGGGACCCTTGACAAGCAAAATCAAACAGGGACCACAGTTCTTGTAAATTATTCTGGATTGGGGTTCCTGTGAGGAGGATGCGATTACGGGCAGGGATAGCCCGAGCACATATTGCTGACTTAGTAGATGAGCTTTTTATTTTATGTGCCTCGTCAAGGATGATATAGTCCCACACAAATTCTCGGCCGTTCAAGCTTGAAAGCTGCTGCCAATTATTGATTAACATTTGGTACGTAGTGATAACGACACCATTCCTTAGCTGAATCCGACTGAGGTTTCTGGCACGTTCATCCTTACTAGGACCGTGAAAGGTTTTCACTCTCATGCCTGGAGTCCACTTAACAAATTCTTTAATCCACATGCTAATTAGATTGGTTGGCATGATCAGCAGCACATGATTCACAAGTGTGGCATCAAACATACCAGAAAGGAAAGCGATGATCTGCACAGTCTTCCCTAATCCCATATCATCTGCCAAGATGCCACCTTTTCTTCCATCCCTATATAGGCTATAGAGGAAAGCTACACCTTCCTTCTGGTGCTCAAATAGTTGGTTGTGGAGCTCTCGATAGAGCAGCAGGCCAGAGTTGCACACATCTGTGAATTCATCATCTCCGTGTTCTGCCAACTCTTCCAAGGCTTCCCGTATTTTTTGGATTCTGCTCATCACCTTTTCATTGGGAAAAATGTCCTTTGCCAAATTGAAAAGTTTAAATGCTTCTTCCAGATCTCCATTCTTAGTTGCTTCTTTGGCCTCTTTCACATATCTGTAAAAAAAAAAAATGGGGGGGGGGTAAAAAAATATACAGAGAGAGAGAGAGAGATTAGAAAGGAAGGAAACAGATTGAACATTCAATCTGAGAACATGCTAGAGTCCACTTTGGAACCTAAACTGCAGTTGCGTTTTTAATATCCTCAATTTGGGATGGGAAAAATTAGCACAGAAGATGCCGATGAAAGCCGGCATCACTTAAAAGACACACACCCACCAGACAATGCCAGCAACACCCTCAGCCACTATTTGTGAGAAATATATGAGCAAAGGTTATTGGTTCCCCAGTATTTTTTAAAAATGTCATCCATAAGAAGTATGGAGTGATATTTTCTTATAAAACCAACCAATCAGGGTCTCCTGAGTAGCTCAGTCGGTTGAGCGTCTGACTCGGGCTCAGGTCATGATCTCACCGCTTGTGTGTTTGAGCCCCACGTCAGGCTCTGTGCTTACAGCTCAGAGCCTGGAGCCTGCTTCAGATTCTCTGTCTCCCTCTCTCTGCTCCTTCCCTGCTCGCTTGCTTGCTTTCTCTGTCTCTCAAAAATGAATAAATGTTAAAAAAAAAATCTCACAGGCACCTCAAATTCAACTAATCCCAAATTAAACTCGTTATTTCCCTTCTAAAAACATGTGTCTCCATTCGTGTGGTAGTAAATGACACTATATCAACTTAGCCATACAAGCTACAAATCTGAAGATCATCCTTGACTCCAATTCACATGAGTCATCCTTGACCTCTACCCTCTTTTAATCACCCTCCCCCCCAGCTGGACAATCTCCCCAAGCCCTACTAACTTTATTTCCCAAGTATAACCTATGTCTCCATCTGCACTACCGCTACTGTGGTTCAAGTCACCATCACCTCTGACCTGGGTAATGGCAATTTCCTACTCACTGGTCCCCTTACATCCACTCTTGGCCCCTCCAATACATTCTCTACATAGCAGCCAGCAATACTGCCTAAAATGTAAAAGAAAAAAGAAAACAGAAAAGAAATCAGGTCATTCCTCTGCTTAAAATTCTCCAGTAGTTTATGGACAATTGATTCTGAAAGGATGCCAAAACAATTCAACTGAGGAAAGAATAGTCTTTTCAATGGAATATCATGTGCAAAAGAATAAAACAGATCCCCTACCTCACACCATATATAAAAATTAATTCAAAATGGGTCACAGACATAAACATTAAGAACTAAAAATTCTTAGAAGAAAATATAGGCATAAATCTTTGTAACCTTGGATTTGGCAGTGGTTTCTTAGATATGATGCCAAATATACAAGCAACCAAAGGAAAAAGACATTGGGCTTCACCAAATGAAAAACTGTTGTGTTTCAAAGGATACTGCCAAGAAAGTGAAAAGATAACCCTAGGAATGGGAAAAAATATTTGTAAATCATGTATCTGATAAAGGATTTGTACTTAGAATAAAGAAATCTTATAACTCAATAATTAAAAGACAATAAAATTTAAAAATGGGAATAGGATCTGAATAGAGATTTCTCCAAAGAAGATCTACAAATAGCAAATAAGCACACAAAATAACACTCAACATCATTAGACAACAGGGAAATGCAAACCAAAACCACAATGAGATACCACTTTATGCCCATTAGGATGACTAGAATCAAAAAGAAATAAAATACCAAGTGTTGGCAACAATGTGGAAAAATCAGAACTCTTATAACATTGTTGGTGGGAATGTAAAATGGTACACCTGCTTTGGAAATAATGTGTCAGATCCTCAAAAAAGTTACACATGGGGGTGGCCGGGTGGCTCAGCCAGTTGAGCATTCAACTTGAGCTCAGATCATGGTCTCACAATTTGTGAGTTTGAGCCCCACACTGGGCTTGCTGCTGTCAGTGCAGAGCCCGCATCTTCGGATCCTCTGTCTCCCTCTCTCTGCCCCTCCCCCTAATCCCCAAAATAAAAAACAAACAATAAAAAAACGTTACACATGGGGTTACCATGTGATCCAGGAATTCTACAATCAGGTACAGACTCAAGGGAAATGAAAACATCTGTCCACAGAAAATCTTGTACATGAATGTTCATAGCAGTATTATTCACACGCCAAAAGGGGAAATAACACAGATTTCCATCAACTGATGAATGGATAAAAATGTGGTATACTGGGGCACCTGGGTGGCTCTGTCAGTTAAGGGTCCCACTTTGGCTCAGGATATCTCAGTTCATGAGTTTGAGCCCTGCGTAAGGCTCTGTGCTGACAGCTCGGAGCCTAGATCCAGCCTGCTTCAGATTCTGTGTCTCCCTCTCTCTCTGCCCCTCCCCCACTCACACTCTGTATGTGTGTGTGTGTGTCTCTCTCTCTCTAAAAAATAAACAAAAAAAATTTTTAATGTGGTTTAGCCATACAATGGCATATTATGCAGCCATAAAAAGGAATAACAGATGGATTTGTGCTACAACATAAATGAACCTTGAAAATGTTTTGCTACATGAGTAATGCAGTCACAAAAGGGCATGCATTTTATTATTGCATTCCTGTGAAATGTCCAGAATAGGCAAATTCAGAGAGAAAAAAAAATGTAGATTCATGGTTGACAGGGAATGGGGGGCTGGGGAATTCTAAGACTTGGAGGTGGTATGGCTAAAGGGCAAGGAATTTCTTTTAGGGGTGATGAATGTACAACTCTGTGAATATACTAAAAATTATTAAATTGTACACTTTAAATGGCTGAAGTGTATGTATGGTATGTGAACTATACCTCAATAAAGCTATTAACAATAAAAAAAATTCTTCAGTGCTTCCTGTGGCCTACATAATAGCATTTAAGTTCCTCAGCCTGGTATTCCAAGCCCTCCCTGATATAGTCCGGAACTGCTGAACCTCTCTGCCTTAATTCCTGCCACTTCCTGCCTCAAACATCTTATTTTAACCCCTTATGCCCATCATTGCTACTTTGTGTCATCTAAGCTTAGGCTCACACCACCCTCCTCTTCCTGGAATGCTTTCCTTTCATCAAGCTAAACTCACAGAACTCATTCTTTAGGACAGTAATTCTCCATGTCATGCAGAATCTCCTAGAGGGCTTGTTAAAGCACAGACTGCTAGACACCACCACCAGACTATCTGATTCTGTGGTCAGGCCCAAGAATTTGTATTTCTGTAGAGTTCCCAGGTAATACTAATGCTTGTGGTCCAGAGACCACACTGTAAGAGCTACTCTGAGGTACAGACCAGGCCTCGCCTGCAGTTCCCCTAGGCTGCCTTCCATCCCTACCCTGTCCCAGAGCTGGATCCATTGTTCCACCTCAGGACACCGCCATGTGTTCCTCTCTTATCAGTGCACTTAACACATTGTATTAAAATAATTACAAAACAATCTAGCAATATTACAAACGTATAAAATAAACTCACTGAAAGGGTAGAAAGTAACCTAGGAAATGAGTGAAATCTGTAAGACTAAAAACAAAAAAAAATAATATAAGCATTGTACTCTAGTGGATAAAGTTGTTTTGGGAGTATGGGCTAACAATTCTGACACTGCAATGCATATATAATAGAGCTGAAGAATTAAGTAAATGGGGAGACTGGGTGGCTCAGTTGGTTAAGCATCAACTTCAGCTCAGGTCATGATATTATAGTTTGTGAGTTTGAGCCCCGTGTCAGGCTCTGTGCTGACAGCTCGGAGCCTGGAGCCTGCTTCAGATTCTTTTTTTTCTCTCTCTCTCTCAAAAATAAATAAACATTAAAGTTTTTTTTGAAGAATTAAGTAAATTAATGGTGGATAGTGGGAGCTACATTTCTCACCTATTCAAATAGAGAAGCAAGAGGAGACAGTGGTAATCCATGTGGTAATGGATTAGAGTTGGAGACATCAATATAAACCCATGTTTAACATAGATATGGGTGGTTACACATAGAATATTATATTTACTATTGTGTGTATACATATGGGTTACTATACACCCATATTTCTTCACTCAGTCAGGTGAGAGGGCCTAGAAGCAAGGAAATCCCAGTAGGAAAAAGCGCCCCTAGCACCCAGATCTTGGTTTCTAATACCATTCTCCAAAAAAAAGGAACCTGGGTTCCTTTGAAAAATGGCTGATTCCAGGACTGTGGCAGGAAATGTGTAAGATAAGCCTGGAGGAACCTGTAGTATCAGAAAATAAGGAAGTGCTCAAACAAACAACTCCCCACAATGATGGGAGTATGTCAAAAAGACACAGGAGCCAAATGAAAGAGCTCCCAATGGTCACAGCTGGAACAATTTGCGCAACAAAGTATAACTGGATTGAAACCCAATGTATAAAATAAATATCTATCAGTCCATACTGATATAAATGAGTGAACAAATATAGGAGAGGCGACAAATCTCCCGCAGGAGAATTTCAAATAATTTATGTAGATACTTTGCTCTCAAGGAAATGGAACATAATTCCTTCTTCCTAAATATGGAGTGCATATACTAACATCCTTCCAAAAAGTAGTGTGGAAAGGTATGGGGGGGTAAGGGCACAAGTAACTTTAAAGAGAATTCTGGCAAATGGTACCTCAGCCAGGTGATTACAGTCAACATCAACAATGATCTATCCCGCTAACAGTATGTTATCATGTTCTTGATATGATTTGATGAAAAGGGCATTTAACCTCTGTAGCCTTGCCCCCCAAAACCAAAACCTCCAATCTAATCATGAGAAACCATGAAAAATCCCAATTGAGAGAACATTCTATGAAACACCTAAGCAATACTACTCAAAACTGTCAAAGTTATCAAAAACAAAGGAAGTCTAAAAAAATGTCACAGGCAGGAAGAACCTAAAGAGACAGATGACAAAATGTAATGTGATGTCCTAGACAGGATACAAGAACAGAAAAAGGACCTTACATAAAAAACAAGGAAATCTAGGGGTGCCGGAGTGGCTCAGTCAGTTAAGTATCCAACTCTTGATTTTGGCTCAGGTCATGAGCTCATGGTTTGTGAGATTGATCCCTGTGTCAGGCTCTGCACTGACAGTGTGGAGCCTGCTTAGGATTCTCCCCCCCCTCCCCCCCCGCCAACTCTACCCCTTCCCAACTTGTGCTATCTCTCAAAATAAATATTTTTTTAACTAAGGAAATCTAAATAAGTTATGAATTTAATTAACAATAATGTATCAGTGTTGGTTCATTAACTGTGATTAATGTACCATACTAATCTAAGATGTTAATAGAGGAAACCAGGTGTGGGATGTATGGGAACACTCTACACTATCTTTGCAGTATTTCTGAAAATCTAAAACTACTCTAAACTTAAGTTTATTTTAAAAAATCATCTGTTTGTGTATCTGCCTGAATTTGAGAACAGGGATAGGGATCAGGTTTTAGAGCACTCACCGAAAGCCAGGTGAATGAAAGATGAAGAGCAGGACAGGTCGCCTGGGTGGCTCAGTCGGTTATGTCTGACTTCAGCTCAGAGCATGATCTCCTGGTTCAGGAGTTTGAGCCTGGCATCAGGCTTTCTGCTGTCAGCACAGAACCTGCTTTGGATCTTCTGCCTCCCTACTCTCTGTCCCACCCCTGCTTGCCTCTCTCTCTCTCTCTCTGTCTCTTTCAGAATAAACAAATAAACTTAAAAAAAGGATAAAGAGCAGGAAAGGAGGAAAAGAGCCTGGTGGCTGCAAAACTCTGCTATTTCTACTGTGGCAGGTCAGCTGCCCACCTCCCCAAACTCTGCTGAGCTGTAGAATTAAGTTATATTCCCTCTTACTCTGGTCTTAAACCTGAGGGCATAGTAATGACCACTGGATTCCTCTACCTTAGTGCGAGCCCCTGAACTCATTCTCCACTCTCCCTTTCCTCATGACCCTTCCCACGCCCAGAGTGCCTTCACCTGGGTAACTGGTCTTCTGGCCTGGTCTATGTCCCAGAGCTTGAAGGAGAAAATGTCATTTTTTATTACTATTAGATTGTTTCCAGATCCCTAAACTGGTAACCTGTCCAGTATCCTGAACCCCTGTGAAGCCTAGTCTTCTAACTACAGCCAGGTTTCCTCCCCAGGAAGTAAAGTGCTACCTGTGAACCCTAACTCTGGGTGACACTTCCCAGAATCACACACCTTTTTTTTTTAAATAAAATATTTATTTTTGAAGAGAGAGCACGAGCAGGGGAGGGGCAGAGAGAGAAGGGGACAAAGGATCCTAAGCAGGCTCTGTGCTGACAGCAGTGAGCCCGATGTAGGGCTCAAACTCACGAACCATGAGATCATGACTTGAACTGAAGTTGGGTGCTCAACCAAGCCACCCATGCATCCCAATACACGAATCTTTTAAATGGCAACTGTCTGCTTAGACTTTTTACCACCAGTCTAAGACTCATAGTGCTGGGTCCTACCCATCCTCTGGAACTCCCACATTTGTCAACATTCTGCTTGAACCACAACTGGAATTGATAGTATTCTTTGCTTACCACCACTTTCTGATTGGGTTCAACCCGTCAGCCAAGCTGCTTTGCAGTCTGTTCCACCCTAATTAGCAGGTCTAATACTCTATCTCAGCTTCTCCCCTTTACCCAGTCTGTTCCACCAATGAAGTTGGGCCTTCTTTCCTTATAACAGAATTAAGGGGGAAAAAAATGAAATCTGCCTACTATAGTGCTGTCCTGGATATCTGGTTATTTACAAGACCACTATGTTTTCTGTAGTACAGTTTGATTTAGCCACTCAACCTCTAATCACTTCCATTCCCCAGGGCTTGAAAGGGAAAAATGTCATTTTTACTACTAATGCAATCATGTATCCATTTGGAACACACAGGATCCCTAATGATCTGGAGACCGTATCACTTCATAGGCTCAAATGTTATTTTTCCCGAAATTGCTCCCCTATTCTTCTTGGGTATGGCTGGGGAGAAAAGAAGGCAAGGGAAGAGTAACGAGTTCAGGAGAAAGAACCTTCTCTCAAGCAGAACAAGGAGGAAAACAGTGCTAAGCACCAAAAAAGGTCAGTTTTTATTTTCATTTACCAATTTACTTTTTAAGTTTATTTATTTATTCTGAGAGGGAAAGAGAGAGAAAGCATGAGTGGGGAGGGGCAGAGAGAGAAGGAGACAGAGAATCCTAAGCAGGCTCAGCACTGTCAGAGTGGAGCCTGATGGGGGGCTTGAGCTCAAGAACCGTGAGATCATGACCTGAGCCAAAATCAAGAGTCGGATGCTTAACGGAACAAGTCATCCAGGTGCCCCTCATTTACCAATTTAATAAACTATTTAAAAGGCACATGGGGTGCCTGGGTGGCTCAGTAGGTTAAGCGGCCAACTTAGACTCAGGTCATGATCTCACAGTTCGTGGGTCCAAGCCCTGTGTCAGGCTCTGCTGACAGCTCAGAGCCTGGAGCTTGCTTCAGATTCTGTGTCTCCTTCTCTTTCTGCCTCTCCCCTGCTCATGCTCTGTCTCTCGAAAGTAAACAAACATTAAAAAAATAACTATTTAAAAGGCACTTACACATGAGGCTCTGATGTTAAAGATCTATTCAGATGCAAAACTGTCAACCCAGAAGAGAAATTTTAATTTCACAGCAAGGGACTATAAAACAAAAATCTTTGTATTTTAATAATTGTACCTGAAATTTCATGTGTAGAACATGATTCCCTGTAAGGACCATCTTATTTACTTACTTGGTAAATGTTTTATTTTTGAGAGAGAGGGGGACAGAGGATCCTAAGCGGGTTCTTCACTGACAGCAGGGAGGCCACCTGATGCGGGGCTCAGCTCTGGAACTTGAGAACCATGAGATCATGACCTGAACCAAAGTGGGACACTCAATCAACTGAGCCAACCACCCAGGTGCCCCCCACTTTTAAAATCATTTTAAAGGAGGGGTACCTGGGTGACTTAGTTGAGCATCTGACTTCGGCTCAGGTCATGATCTCACTGCTTGTGGTTTCAAGCCACATGTCGGGCTCTGTGCTGACGGCTCAGAGCCTGGAGCCTGCTTCGGATTCTGTGTCTCCCTCTCTTTCTGTCCTTCCCCCACTCGCACTCTAACTCTCTCTGAAAAATGAATAAATGTTTAAAAGTTTTTTTTTTTTTTAAAGAATCATTTTAAAGGACATATAGAAAGACTACAGAGATAAACACTAGGTTCTGGAGGGGTCCTTTGGAACATTCCCTATAATATTCTTCTGGAAAGTGATCGGATATGGAACTAAATGCAAAGACCCAGACCCAATAAAACTTTGTTTCACATGCAAAACAACCAAAGTTCTTCTTTGTTTTCTAACCTAGCCACCAGGCTCTGGGCCTCTGCGAGGGGTAGAGGGGCCTGGTTCTGCTAATCTCAGTGCCTGTGAGTAGTTACTACTGTCCTTCCCAAAAGAACTCAGTTCCCCTATCCTGATCCAGCTCTCTGGTTAGGAGCTCTCTGACATACCTCTACCAGCCCCTTTGTCAATGTGCATGAGGATGCATCACGCACAGCTGGTAAATCTTTCAATTGTCAACCAGCATCAATAAAACATGTGACTCTGATTTAAAAAACTACAGGTGGCCTTGATGCCAGTATTGGAAACTGATACATCAAAGCCTGAGTCATGGAAACACTAGCCTGAAAAGATGGCTGCCGACTGGCCTCACTTTCAGGGATGATCATGTTAACCAAAGTAGAAAACAATGTATCACAATCACTTATAACTACAAATTTAATATTATTAAATAGCAACCTCTAGGGACGCCTAGGTGGCTCAGTCAGTTAAGTGTCTGGCTTCCGGCTTGGGCTAAGGTCATGATCTCGCGGTTCGTGGGTTTGAGCCCCGCACTGGGCTCTGTGCTGACAGCTAGCTCAGAGCCTGGGGTCTGCTTCAGATTCTGTGTCTCCCTCTCTCTCTGACCCTCCCCTGCTTACGCTGTCTCTGTCTCTCAAAAATAAAAACATTAAAAAAAAATTAAATAGCAAAAAACAAAAAACAAAAAAAAATTAAATAGCAACCTCTAGAATAAGTTAGAGGAGAATGTGGTTCACATTTCGTCACACAGCAAGTATAACTGATTATTTGATACTTAGCTTTCCCCCTGATTAGCCCCATTCATCTAAGAATGAAAAGAACCCCACCGACGACATCGCTTTACTCTAACAGCCCAAAACTGAAAACTCAAGTGTCCAACTTGGGTTAACAATCTGTGGTATATTCATACAATTGAATCCTACTCAGTAACAGGAAAGAATGAACTACTATATGTGTGAATGCATGCATGGATTCATACATGTAAGAAGTTCAACATTATGTTGAGCTAAAGAGCCAGGCCTAAAAGCAGAAGCAGTGAGATCCAGCTTACATAAGTTTTAGAACAGGCAAAACAAATCTGTGGTGGAAAACATCAGAGCAGTGGTTGCCTCTGGAGGTGGAAGGTGAGAGTGGGGATGGCCTTGGAAGGGGCCTAAGGGAACTCGCTAGGGTGACAATAATATTCTACACCTTAACAGGGGTTTGGGTTACACAAATGCACGTGTTCGTGAAAACTCACCAATGGACATGGAAGATTTGTGCATTTCCTTATATGTAAATTTTACTTCAAAAGAAAACAATCTAAAATATTAAAGCCTAACTAATGGTATGTATGGTGTGGTAGGAAGTATCCTGATCTCTGCAATCTACTTGGAAATGCATCCAAAATGCAAGATGGATTGGTAGAATAGGTATGTGATGGAGTAAGTATAGTAAAATGTTAATAACTGAATCTGGGTGGTGGGTCAAAAATAAAAAAGGAAATAACTGAATTGTCCATAGATTACTACCCATAGATAACCACAGTTCAAGGCACGCATAACCCGGAGTCATAACTGCCATCGGGCTTCTTAACCAAGCACTCAAATGCAACTGGTTTCACCAATGCCACCAATAAGGTCCATATTACCAAATCCAGTGGCCACTTCTTGGTCTTTATCTTTCTTGACCTTTCTGCTGCATTTAAAACCACTAACCACTGGGGCGCCTTGGTGGTTCAGTCTGTTAAGCATTCGACTCTTGGTTTCAGCTCAGATCATGATCTTGCGATTCGTGAGTTCAAACCCGGCGTCAGGCTCTGCACTGCCGGTGTGGAGCTTGCTTGGGATTCTCTCTCTCTGGCCCCTCACTGCTCACACTCTGCCCCACTCTCAAAATATATAAACTTAAAAAAAAAACCCTACTGACCACTATTCTCCCTCATAAAGGTTTCCCTCCTTGAGTACAGTGGCATACAACATTCTTTTGGATTTCTTCTTGTCTCTCTAACCATTCCTTCTCAGTCTGTATCTTGAATTCCTCTCCCTCTGCCTGTCCCCATATAAATGCTGGCATATCCAAAGATCCTTCTGTTGTCCTTGTGCTTCCAACTCTACATACTTCCCCTTAGAGGGTTTAGCCATGTCAGTGGCTTGGTACTGGATTGGATAGCAGCCTCCAAAATTTCACGTTGACCTGGAACCTGGAAATGTGACCTTATTTGGAAATAGGATCACTGCAGGCATAATCAAGCTAAAGTGAGGGTGTATTGCATTAGGGTGGGCCCTAATCCAACATGACCCATGTCCTCTAAGGGGTACATTAGGATACAAAGAGACAGAAACAGACAGAGTGGAGAATGCCATGTGAAAACAGAGGGAGAGACTGTAGTTAATGTAGGTACAAGCCAAGGGCCTCCAAGGATTGCCCACACCACCAGAAGGTAGGAGAGGCATGGAATAGAATCTCTGTCACAGCCCCAAAGAAGAAATTAAGCAAGCTGAAATCTTGAATTCAGACTTCTGTCCTCCAAAAACTATGAGAAAATAAATGTCTGCAGATTTCTTACTGTGGTGAAATCCACAGAAAAGAAAATTTGCCACTTTAGCCATTTCTACACTTCACTGGCATTAACTACATTTATAATGTCGTACAATATATCACCACTCTCAATTTCTAAAACATTTCCACCACCTCAAACCCATCAAGCAAGAGCTCCCCATTCCCTTCTGCCCTAAGCCCCAGGTAACCTCTATTCTACTTTCTGTCTGTATGGGAATTTGCCTAATCTAGGTGTCTTATACAAGTGG
>PJEM01019345.1:0-16177 GCA_004023845.1 Helogale parvula
AGGAAGCTGCCGGCCTCGGCACGAAGAGGGGTGTGGACAGATCCTGTGTGAGCTCAGGTGCTGGGGGGCAGCTGGACGGGCAGGTGGGGGACCTTCCCTGAGGTCGCTGCACGTCCCCCTGACTCCCATGCCTACGGCGTGTCCCTGTGGAGACGGCTTCCCTGGGGGGTGATCTAGAGGCCGGCGGCCCCGGAAGCCTGTGTGTCACACACGCAGGACACGAGCAGGCGTCGCTCTGGGAATCTGCGGGGCAGGGCAGGGCAGGGACACGGGGACCCTGTGGCATCTGCTCTACTCTTCTGTGTGCTCCCCAGACACACACAGGACTAACTAGCGTTTCCCTCCTAAAATGCTATATCAGACATGGGCCTGCTGATCCTGTGCCCAGGAAGCCACAGGGCTGAGGCCGGGAGGCGGGGAGGCCAGCCACAGGCGGCACGGGGCTGACGAAGTGTGGCGTCCCCGGGGGCCGGCGCAGGTGCAGGTCTGCCTCCATGTGTGTCGGTTGTCCTGGCTGTGTGCCCACCAGGAGCTGAGGGACCGGAGCCCCCACTTTGCTACGGGCGTCCCGCCGCCCCACACTCTGGGCTGGGCTCAGTACCCCTACAGCAAGGGTCCTCGCTTTGTGGACTCGCCGCCCACTGCAGGGAACAAACAGCTCTCGGTTGGCCTCCTGTCCCCGCTCCGTGCCTCTTTGACCTCTACGAGGCATGTCACCCTGGAGCCAAGGGCCCTTCCAGCCAGACCCAAGCCTCTGATTTTAAGATTATATGTGTTTTCAAAACTTTTAGCTGTAAGAGACCCTCTAATGTCACACACGCTCATTTCTGGATTCGTCGTCCCCAAACACTGGTGATTGTGGTCTGTCCGGGCAGCTAATGCAGGGCTCTGGTGATGGGAGGCCCTGACTGTGGCCCGGACGGAGCGCCAGCATGTAATTTTATCAGGCGAAACTGCAGAGAAAGAGGGGGCCTGGCTCCCTGCTTCCTGCTGGGAATTGGGGGTTGTGATGGCGTTTATTCCACTGGAGGCTGAGCTGATGAAAGCTGTGTCCTGGACGCCACTCCCATGGGCCTCTCGCTGACCTATTGTGGGGCCCCTGTCTGTCCCTGTTGCATCTGGGGCACGTCAACCTGCTCCCAGAGGGGCTGCCTGCGGGTTCTGTCCTGTGAGGGACCCAGGCTTGGAGGGAGACGGACGTCACGGAGGCAGGAGGGACATGGTGCAGGGTGAGGGGTGCCCCACGGCCCCCTGGCGCATGTGGGTGACCACGGACGAGACCCTGCAGGTGCTTGAGCTCCAGAGAGTGTGTGTGGGCAGGGGGCTGCAAGGACTCTCCTTGGGGGGTCATCAGAGCCAGCGGGCGCTCTGTCCTCGCCTTGGAGCCCCAGCCCCAGGGGGCCAGTGGGGACCAGGTGCCCGGCCTGGTTGCTGAGCATCGGGAGCTCGCGTCCTTCCGCCGTCGGGCTGGGCTGAGAACGGAGTGGACCCTCGTGGTGGCCTGGTTCTTGCCCAGAATCCCCAACCTGGAGCCAGGTGCAGGGGCTCAGTCTCCTTTTTCCCCCACCACGTGCAAGGGCTCCTGGGACCCCACCCGGCTCAGGACGAGGGAGGTGCCGCGGCGTGTACTCCGTCCAGTGTGCTTACCTCAAGGCCGCGTGTAGAGCAGGGCTGGGCCGTGGCTCTGGGGCCCTCCCTGGGGGAGAGTTTAGAGCCTGTAGGGGTGTGAGCACTTGGCCCGCCCGGCGGTGAGCTGTCTCCCCCAGGGGGCGCTGCGCGCAGATGCAGAAGCTTGGCGGCTTGGTGACGCCTGGTCTGGAACGTCCGGGGGCCAGAGCTCCTCGTGCTGAGCAGTCGTCCCCAGCCTGTGCCCGCCAGCGTCACGCGGGATCACCTCCCCAGCGGGTTCTCTGGGGAGCTGGCGCCATCTGCGTCTGCCGGGGACGGAGATGGGCGGAGGGGCTCCGGCTGCACGGCCGTGGACGCCACGTGGCCGTCTCCCCACAGGAACCAGTCCAACGTCCGGAGGATGCACACGGCCGTGAAGCTGAACGGCGTCGTCCTCAGCAGGTCCCGCGACGCGCAGCTGGTCCTGCTCAACATGCCGGGGCCCCCCAGGAACCGGCAGGGGGACGAGAACTGTATCCTTCCTGTGTGCGGCCGTTGGGATGTGCCCGGCTCCACGCCCCTGGCTCGCAGGGTCCCTGGAGCTGGGGGCGGAGTGGGGTGGGCCTCTACCCCCTGGTCCGAGTGCCAGGAAAGCGGGGTTCCCAGCGGATGGCTCCTGGTTGGCGTTGGGGTGTCAGCAAGCGCGAGGGAGCTGTACACGTGCTGAGTCCAGGGGAGCGCTCGCGCAGGCCCGGGGCCCAGGCTCCCGCCCGGCGCCGATTCTGCTGCCAGGTGTCCTCTCTGGCCGTTGGCCAGCGTGATCCCTTCCTTCTGGACGAGGCAGAGCGGGGTCGTCCCCGGCGGGCGCCTGGGTTTCCAGGTGGGCCCGCTACTCCTCCTGGCTGGGTGGAGGTCACAGCCCGCTCCGCCCCGGGCTGGGCTCATGGCCTTTAGCCACGTGCCCCTGCCCTGTGACGGGGTGTCTGCGGTACGGCCCCTGCCCTCCCGTCTGGCACCGGGAGCCCAGGGAGGTGGGGTCTGCTTGCTGACCAGACCGGAACCTTCGGACCCACCTGGCTTCTCAGGGGGCCTGTCTGTGTCCAGAGCCCCGGGGTGGGGGCCCCCGCGGGCCCCAGCAGGCTGGCTGTAGGGGTGAGCTGACCCTGCGTGCCCCCTGCCCTACACCCGGCCGAGGCCTGGTGCCCTCTCCCACATGCCGGCCTCCCCAGGCTGGGCCCTGACAGCGGTGCAGCCACTTGCTCTGTCCTTAACTCTTCGCCCAGATATGGAGTTCCTGGAGGTCCTGACCGAGGGGCTCAACAGGGTCCTCCTGGTCAGGGGCAGCGGCCGGGAGGTGGTCACCATCTACTCCTGACGTGCGGCCACCCAGGAACATGCTGGGCAGGCTAGGAAGCCTGCCCCGTGTGGCTTCGTACGGAAGTTTCCAGAACAGCCCCACAGCACTCCTCTCCAGGCCCGGAGCCAGCACGCAGCTGCCGAGGTTTCCTCGTGTGGAGGGGAGACGTGGATGCTCCAGGGGACCCGGGACGCAGCCCTCCGTCCCCTGACCTCCTGACCTCCGCGCTCAGGCTGGGCTCCAGACGTGGATTCCTTGGCCAGCGCCACCTGGTCGTCATGGTTACGTTTTAGTTCTGTCCCATCCAAGACGCTCACGGGAAACCATGTTCACCGGAAACCATGCTCGGGCGAAGGTCGCCTTTGGGCTATGAGGGGTCTGTTCTGGAAGGTGGCCGTGGGTTCTTGGTCCTCCTCCTCAGCGCCTGTCCCCGTAGCATCCCTGTTCGTGTCCGTCAGTTCAGTCTGAGAAGAGCCATCGCCGCCTACGCCCCAGGCTCAGCCGGGCAGCCTCAGCGCGCCCACCCAGTATGGCGCGTTGAGAAAGGGGAGCCCCGGGGAGCACACAGTGGGTGTCCTGGGTGGGCGTCCCGGGTGGGCGTGTGGTGGGCTCCAGGAGAGCAGCTCCGGGCTGGGGGTGCGGCCCGGACGCAGCTGGGCCTTGAGCGGGCGCAGGAGTGGTGCTCGCCGAGGCCGCACCGCGTGGGCCCTACACATGCCCGCCCGTGGGGCTGTCACACGCCAGGCTTCCAGGAAGGGGCTGGGGCGGGGTTAGGTCCGGGGGCAGCGGTACTGAGCCACGTGTCCCCTCCCGCCAGCTTGGAGGGGACGGTGACGGCCGGGCGTGGGGCTCTGGGCCACCTTCCGATGGTCTGTGCGCTTGGGTCCCGATGTGCGGCCATGGGCTGCCGCACTGACCTGGGCCTGCTGTCTGAACCGCTTGCTTATTTATCTAAGCCCGTGGGGAGCTGCAGTGATAGTTAAGGTGGCCGTGAAGAAACTGTTCCTGCAAACGAGCCCCAGGTAGCCGGGTCCTTGACTCCCTCTGGCTTCCTTGGACCCTCGAGCCACGATCTGAATCTGGCACAGGCTGGGCTTCTGGGGTGTGCGGGGCACACAGAGGACCCGTGTCACATGGGGGGGGCCTCTGGCCAGAGTGTGTGCCAAACAGCCACAGCTGGGCGTGGGGTGTCCACACCTGCCCACTGTGGTTCTGCACCGAGTTAGGCGGTGAGACCCCCCTGTGTGGCACTCGGGTGTCTGGTAGGGGGCGTCCCCGGGGCCCCTTTGCCCAGAGGTGGCCGGGGAAGAGCCGCTGAGTAAGCAGGGCCCCCCTGGGACGCGCACCCTGCGTTCACGTGGCAGAGCTGTGAGCTGCGCCCGCGCCCCTGCAGCACTGAGCCTCGTGGGCCCCTCACCGCAGCCATTCGGAGTTGGTTCCGTGGTTTTCTCTTACAGCTTCCTTTGTAGGATTGTGTCGGTAGAAGAATAAATTGTATAAAGTCAAGCACATTGAAGAGTCCTGTGTCTTATTCGACAAGAAAACTGGACAGTTGGGAGGGTGTCCGGACCCTCCCTCTGAGCACGTGTGGTCTGGCCGGCCAGGGCTGACGCGCTGGAATTGGGCCCGGGAAGTAAACAAAGCCGAGAATCGGCAGGGAGGGGCTGGCCCGTGTGTAAGCGCCCCGAGTCATGATGCCCTATTGCTGTCAGCTGAAGCTGTGGTTCTCGGAAGGGTGGGGGCAGCAGAGCAGGCCCGTGGCTGGACCGAAGCCCGTGTACAGGCTCCCTCCGTGAGCACTTCGCGCGTCCCTGACGAGGAGGGTCCAGAGGAGGAACGGACCCAGAGTCCCCCATGGCTCCTGGGAAGGCTGAGGCCTCCCCCTCCACGCCACTGGCTGGCACTCGGCTCAGCGGTTCCACTCCCTGGGGCCAGAGGCACTGTGTCCCCCGCGTTCACAGCAGCCCAGATGTGGAGCCCCCCAGGATCCATCCTCGGAAGGGTAAACAGCGCGGTCTGCCTTCGGCGACCCCAGGTTCAAGGGCGTGAAGTCCTGTTAAGCTTATCACTATATTTGAGAGCGTGGTGGGGGCGGAGCTCAGTCCTGACCTTGTGAAGAGCACCAGTCGGGGCCCCCACAGACTGAGCCACCCAGGTTCCCCTCCCAGGTAGAGATCTCGCCGGCAGAACGTGGATGAATTTTAGAAGCACAGAGAAGCCAGTTAAGAGGTGGAATGGCCTTTGGTAACATTTAATGCGAAGAGGCCAGAATATGGGCAAAGCCAGAGCCTGGAGTTTCCGGGGCAGGCGGCAGTGAGAACCGGTGACCGACCAGGGCACGGGGCTTCCTCAGGGGGTGATGAAAGTGTTCTAAAGGGGTTGTGAAGTTTGCACAATCTCAACAACTAAACTGAGGCCATGTGTGAGCTTTTGGTTCCGGCGCCCCGTGGGCCTGACGCGGTGGACACAGCGCTGCTGCAGAGTGACCCTCCTGCAAGCCCTGCTGAAGCTGAAGGTACAGCTTCCTGCTGCTCCAAGAGGAAGTCCCCTGCCCGCCCCTCCCCCGCATAGGACCAAGATTTCGCAGGCATGGAGGTGTTGGGGTGAGGGCAGGCAGAGACGCAGGGGGCAGACTTAGCAGAGCCCAAGGGTCCTAACTCAGCCACGGGCCCGCAGGTACTCATGGGACAGGTCGTGTGGCTGAGCAAGCCTGTGTCATTCCTTATCAGAGACATTTAGTGGATCCTGTCACTGCCAAGAGGGATCCCAGCCCTCCATGGGTCCGAGGGGCAATTGTGCCCTGATGTGATGCAGGCCTCTGCACAGCTGTGAGCATCAGCCTTCCGTCCACACCTCAGAGGCTGCGTGAGCCAGGACCTGACAGGGGTGTGGGGTGAGCTGTGCCAGATGTCAGGGGAGAGAGAGGGCCAGTGGGAATGTGGGGCTTCTTCCAGACACAGGCGTCAGCAGGTACAAAGGCTCTGAGGCAGGGACGGCCTGAGGGTGGGGCGGGGCTGGGCAGGGGACTTCCCTCGTGGAGCAGCAGGAAGCCGCACCTCTGGTGTGGATGGTGGGGGTTGCTGTGCCAAGGGCAGGAAGGGGGGCCCTTCTGGAAACAGAGGTGAGGTCAGCAGGGTGTGAGAGGGCAAGGAGGGGGCCAGAGGGCTGCCTGTGGCCTGGGAAGACTCGGGCGTGGGGTGACAGGGCCTCTGGGCATTGGGAGGAAGGTGCAGGAGATCTTGGAGGTCGGAGGAGAGTCCTGGCTCCAGGGGGTGTGACCACATGCTCTGGGCTGTCCCTCCACGCTCCCACCCAACCTCCTACCTGTTTCCAAGCTGGTGGCAGGGGAAGGACAGGACGATGGGGCGGGTTGGGGGACAGTGGCCTGGTAAGGAGGCTGCTCCCCCGGACAGCTGTGGAAAAGGTGTGCAGAGCGCAGGGCACCAGGGCACCCAGCATGGTGTGAGCAGCTGGCATTTCACAGCAGCACCGCCAACAACTGGTCCTTGCTCCAGATGGAAGCGCCCAGCTCCTTCTGCGGGTGCAGACAGCCCCGGACCCCTCCCAAGACCCCACCCACATGCCTGGACTCTGCGGGGGACCCCAGGCCCCTTGTGTGGCTCACAGGGCAGGAGGGACCATCTGCACAGCTTTGTCTGCAGTGTCTCCATCAAAGGAAAACTATGTGGACAGAATATGAGGAACAGAAGAAACGAGAGGGACTGAACTCGCCCAGAAGAGACACGTAAACGCGGTGCGGTGGCCATTCGAGGGCGAGGGAGCTGACGAGGTCCCGTCTGGATGAGCCCAGGGCAAGGGCTGGAAAGGTGGCTGTGTTCACTGTGCCTAAGGCAGGGGCCCCACGGGGCGGGTGGGGGGTGAAGGGGGGCGGAAACCAGGGCCTGTAACTCCCTAACCTAACTGCCTGCAGCGCCCCACCGTGAGTCCCCACGTCCCCCACCCTGATGTGTGCACCCGTTGTGGGGCCCTGGTGTGTGGTCCGCTCAAGGACGTCTGTCTCGAGGGCGCGTGCACCCCCAGGAGGGGAACTGCACCCCCGGGAGGGGAGCTGCTCCATCAGGGGGCCAGCGCACGGCCGCAGCTCCGAGGACAGGCTGTGTCTGGGCCTCCCGCCCTGTCCGTTGCTCACTTTGGCTGGCCTGTGCCCCAAGGTAATGACCGTGGCCTCGGTGAGTGCTGACGGTCAAGCACACCTCCACCTGCATCTCACACACTTTAGCTCCGGTGTCGCACTGCCGCACCGAGACCCCGCTGAGATCCCGCCGGGCACCGAACTGCTGCCTCCAGCGAGCCCCTGCACACGCCACACCCCTTCATTTAGATCTTTCCAGATGGCTTCTGATGAAGTTCAGAGTTTCTGTGTAGACACCTGTACATCTGGGCATTTGGCATCTGGGGAGCTCTTGTAAGTGGTCTCTGCCTGAGCCAGGTTCCCCGGATGAACAGAACCGATGACACGTGGCGAGATCCGGGGACTGGGACCCGTGATGACCGAGGCTCGGAGGCCGCGGGAAATCTGTGGGGGCGGGAGAGCCCCGAGCTCTGACGTCGGAGGGCAGGAGAAGATGGACGTCCCTGCTCAAGGAGAGAGAGCAGGATTCTGGGAGCGTTTCCATTCCGGGCCCAACGGATCCGCGGACGCTCGCACACACAGGGAGGTGCTGAGTCGGGCGCCAGCTCTTCCGGAGACGCCTGCGTGGACTGACCTGGAAGTAATCCCTCACCGGCTCCCTCGGCCCCCTCAGCCTGACCAACGGACGCAAGGTGAACCATCACACTGTCTTGAAACAACCAATTTCTCTTTTTTAATTTTTGTAATGTTTTTATTTATTTTTGAGACAGAGACAGCGTGAGCAGGGGAGGGTCAGAGAGAGAGGGAGACACAGAATCTGAAACAGGCTCCAGGCTCTGAGCTAGCTGTCAGCAGAGCCCAACGCCGGGCTCGAACCCACAAACAGTGAGATCATGACCTGAGCCGAAGTCAGACGCTCAACTGACTGAGCCCCTGGGCACCCCGAAACAACCAATTTCTAACCCATGGCTGTGCTGTGGGAGTAAAATCTCTCTTTGACATCGACTTGTATCTAGAGACTTTGCTAATCTTTCTCTCAGGCATCTGAAGATGCTTCTGGATTTTACCTGGTGCCACCTGTGGGTAACCCTCGCGGGTTTGCTGTTCTCCCTGGCCCTGCTGCTCAGACGCACTGGTCACATGGGTTCCTGGCCTGAGACGTGGGCTAGGCCGTCATCTGTTAGTTTGCAGACGCGCCTTAACTAGATGAGGGGGAGTCCCGAGTTGCTGGGGTGCTGGCCATCCGCTCTGCCCTGGGTGGGGGTGGGGACGTCGTCTCACGAGGCCTCCCTGCCCAGACGCCCGTCCTGGGGGACGTCTGGTCCGCTGTACGCAGCAAGGCGCTGGGTGGGGGGGGTGGGCGAGGCCCCCGGGCCCACCCGTGTTTGGACCTCTGGGCTGCCGGCCTGCCGGCCTCCTCCCGACACTTGCCACGGCAGGTCCCGCCCGCGCCAGAAGGGGCTCGCCGGCACGCACCTCCGGCAGCCCTGCGGTGCCCGCTGGGCTTCTCCGGTGCGTGGCCCTCGGGGAGCGGATGGCTGGGAGGCCCCGGGCAGCAGGCGGGGTGAGCCGAGCGTGCGGGTGCAGACACGCAGGTCTCCCCAAGTTCAGAGAAACATGTAGGTTTGGACAGAAAAGAGGAAACAAAGCAGAGAAGTGGCCCCCTGGTGGGGTGGGGGCTTCCCCGGGCGGTGAGGGGGGCGGTGAGGGGTCTCCTCGGGGGTGTGGGGGTGATCTGGGGGTCTCCCCAGAGGCGGGGGGTTGGTATGCGGGCCCCGGGGAAGATGCCAGAAACTCAGAAATCCCAGCAGACTTCTAGAACAGCCCAGGATGTGGTGAAGAGCAGACAGGACCTTTGCAGATTCCCGTCCGCAGAGCCGCCGTCTCCAGGGGACGCTGCCCCTCGTGGCCCCAGGCGTGGCCCCAAGTGTCCCGTTACCACGAGCCACGCTGAGGACTTAGGTTTTGGGGCTGCTTACGCATCTGTGTCTTAGAGCAGAAAGAGCAGGAGAACACCTACAAACACGGAGCCCCGTGTGCCTGCGTGCCTGTTACCTGCCCTCCACGTGGCCACAGGCAGGGGCGCGCCCTCTCCGGCCCACGCCGCGGCGCTCTGCACGCCTGTGGCCACGTGCTGCCGAGAAGGCCGTGCAAATCACCCGCACCGACACCCAAGTTGCTGGGAAGTCCCCTCGCTCTTCTAGAACCAAGGAGCAGTGACTTCCTGCCTTGGGGGGAGGGGGGGACCTCCCGCTGGGCCCCAGCCCCTCTTCCGTCACCCCCCCCCCCCCCCCGAGGGAGTCGGGAACCGCGCCCTCTCAAGGGTGGGCTTCACCGAGGCTGCGCCGAGCGCCTCATGTCTGCGTCCACCAAGCACGAGCCGGCCTGCCGTCCGCGTGTGGCCCCGGAGACCCGGTGGCTCGCAGGTCCAGTGGCCTCCGCCCCCGCTGCGTTTCCTGCCGACGCTCTGCCACCCTCCCGCTGCCCCGACGCCGCCCCCCTCGGACGTCCTCATGAATAAATCACAGGGAGGACCGTGTGACAAGAAGCCCGAGTGGGACGGGGCGCGTCTGAGGGGAGCCCTTCAGCACCACGGGGCCTCGTCTGGAATCAGAGATGAGAGCAGATACCGGCGCGTGTTTCTACACCCACGTGGGGGCCGGGGGTGAGGCAAGGTGGCTTCATCGCTGAGACGCGGCTGGCGTCCCATGTGTGCGCAGCACGGCGCGGGGAGGCGGGGGAGAAAGGCGGCCTTCCCCCCCACCCCCACCCCGGGTCCGTCGGCACCACCTCCGAGGAGCCCACGCCTCAGTCCACACTAGGATGGGTGGTGGTGGTCATGGCGCTGGACCACGGGCACCGCACAGCCCTCCCCCACCAGCAGGGGCGGCAGGTCCCGCACCGCCTCGTGCTCCAGCGCCGCCCTGGGGGGCAGGTGGCCCTCCTCGTCCCTCTGCCGGTGGCGCCTATGGCCGCAGGGCTCAGGTGGGGCTGTGGTGGGGGCTGGTCATCCTGGGGGGCGGGGCCAGGGCCGGTGCCCCCAGCCGGTGGGAGCCAAAGGCTCTCCCGGCTTGCATCTGCCGGGCACCCCCGGTGGCCTCCCTGAGCCCTTGGGGGACCTCAGAGGCTGCGTGTCCAGGGCCCTGACGGTGGGGTCTGCAGCCGGCAGGGGGAGGTCGGCCAGCGGCTGAGATCTGCATGGGACACCGTGTGTGCCTCCCACTCCCGCGAGTGGGACCTGCTCTGGGAGTGCACGGCCTCACCTTGATGGTCCTGCTTGGCCTGCGCCAGCGGGGACCCTGCAGACACGGGGCACCCCTGAGACGCTGTGCAGGACCTGGGACGCGGGACACCCCGTGAGACCCTTTGCGGGGCCCGGGACGTCCCAGAGCAGGTGCGCCCCGCACACTGGAATGGGACGCCCACATTTGGATGCAGGGCCGCAGTGTGCTTCGTGCAGGGGCTCCGGGACCCTTGCGGGGAGGGGGCTCCTGCTCCCGAGGCGTCCACACACGTGGCCCCACACGCTGGGTCCTGGTCTCCAGTCCCTCGCAGGTCCGAGCTTAGACGTGCGGTTCTCGATTCCAGCCAGGCCCAAGTAGTGGTTCCTCCACTCAGTATTCCCGTCCATGCAGTGCGGGCCCCAAGCGCAGCAGGGGTGGGGGTTGGCGCCCAGCCTCCTGGGCCACTGGGGGGATGAGGGCCTGAGCGCTCGCTGCCGCACGGGGCCAGAGCAGGCCCTCGGAGACGGCGGGGGGGGCCTCCGGCAGGTGGTCTCCGGATCTTGGAAAGTCCTGGACAGTGTGCTGTCCAGCACCCGCCACCCCAGAGGGGAACGGGAGCAAGGCCTCCGAGGACAGCCAGGACCCCAGCCAGCCCTGGGGGCCCCGTCAGCACCACTGCGAGCTCCGTGCAGAACTCACGGGGGCCCCAGGGTCCTCCGGTTAGAGCCTGCGGCCGGGATCGGGCCACCGCCGTGGGGCCTCCGCACAGCCCCGTCACCATGACGCCACGCGGAGCCTCCAGGTGCCGGAGCAGCTCAGGTGGACGCTCTGAGGCCAAGCCACCACTGCCCTTCAAACCTCGCCCACCTTGCAGACGCCGACGGCACTCAGCTCCAGCAGAGCGCCGGCCGCCGGAGGGGCCCCCAGACGGTGCCCTCACCCTGTCGGCAGGCGGTGCCCGGGCTCCCCAGCCAGCGTCCCACCCTCTGCACCCAGATGACTTGGTGGCTTTGTCCAGAGGGGACGATCTTCAGGCCTAGAGGCGGCAGGGGGAGGCAGCTGCTCCCGCAGAGGACAACCCGGAGGGCAGAGCCAGACCCCAGCGCCTCACCTGACGCATGCGGGCAGCCTTGCTGGCCCCGTGGGGATCCTCGGAGCGCTCGCCCGCCGTCCTGCAGTGAGAGGGCTCCCGGCCTGCAAGTGGGGGGGGTGGGGGGGGGGGGGGGGTGGGGGCATTCATCCACTCGCTCACTCACTCACTCACTCACTCACTCTCTCATTCATTTGTTTACTGAACAGATGGCTTGCCCTGGGCAGGGATGAGGCGCTGCCGGTGCAGGGAGCTGACAGGAAACCAGAGGGTCAGGCAGTGAGCAGTCGCCGTGGAGACAGGGTGTGCGGGAGCAGGTGGGCTGCCATGTAAAGCAGGGTCTCTGGGCAGCTGAGCAGGGGAGCCCTCACCTCGGCCTGTGGGAGGACTCCCCTTTCTCTTGCTGGAAGACTTGGGGCTGATGGTCAGCTTTATGCGAAAGGTCTTGCTGCTGCCAGAGGAGTGGCCAATGGAGGCATCGGCGGCTTCACAGAGGGTGTGTGCATCAGGCTGGACATGTCCTGAGGATGGCCATCGCGTCACCGGCACAGGCCCCCGCCGCCTCCAGGCTGCCCGCCTGATTCACACAGCCTCCCCCACAGACCAGGGGATGCCCACAGGGCTTGTCTCAGTGGTCTTTTTGTGCCCCTGAGTTTAGCTCTGTCTGTGCACCAGGCGGCCTGGGGGCAGCCCTGCTGTTACTGGGAACGCATCTCTGGGACACTTTAAATTTGAAACTGACTCTGTGTTCAAAAGACTTAGCTATCAGATGAACTGTTGAAGTTTTGCTTTGTAAACCAAACATGTCCTGCACGCCCAGGCCGGCAAGGAGAGTGCAGGGGGCCCTGGGACCCTTGGCCGCTCCCCCCTTCCCCCACCCTCCCCAACTGCCTCCTGGGAAAGGTCCCGGCCCCTCCTCCCTCCCTGCGGGGTGGGGCTCAGCCTGCCTCCCTGTCTCCAAGACTGTGGGCAGGGGCAGGGAGGGGGCACATCTGTCTGCTGTCCCACCACTCCCCGGGGGCAGCCTGGCACATCACCTCCCTGGTGGCCTTGCCACTGTTGTCGAAGCCGAAGCGTAGAGTGTGAACGTCCGCTCCTGACGGTTGTCTCCTCCTGGAGCGCCTGCAGGGCACACGGGACAAAGAGAGGAGGCAGGGTGTCTGCCAAACGGGGACCCTGGAAAACAAGCCCCTCCCACCGCCCCAGGGTCCAACACAAGGCACACCGCACCCCGGAAGCGCCTCAGGTTACTCCCTGTCAGAACTGCCAGTTTTGGCTGAGTTCGAGGCAGCACCCTCGCTGGCTGGGCTGCAGTCTGCTGACCTTCACTGGGAGCCACGCCAGCTCCCAGCCACCTCCCACCAGCCCCACGTCGGCCACACCTGCCGGACTGCAGGGTCCACGGCACCATCCTGGCCCAGGACCTTCTGAGGAGGGGGAGGAGTAAAGGCCTCCATCGATGTTCAGGCGCTTCTTGCCCAGCGCTCCTGGGCCCTCCCGGTTGGCTGCTCTCCCTCCACCAAGCACGCTGAGGTCTGTCCTGTGCTGTCTCAGCCCTCAGCTTACTCAGGGGACGACTGCCGCTGGAGGGAGGAGAGGGCTGGGAAGGGTCCCCTCCGGGTGGGGCAGCGGGTGCAGCAGGTGTGGCCAGGGAGCCACGGAGTCCTCACCGTCTCTGGGGCCCTCCCTCAGGGCCCGAGCCGAGAGCCCTGACCTCAAGGAGGCAGCAGGGGTGTGTGAGGAGGGCGGGGCGGCCCTCACCGGGGTAACCCGCGCCAGGTGCGCCCTTCTGCCTCTGCCCCTGCCCCTCCCACGGCGGTAGTGACTGACACACAGGGTGAGGAGGAGGCCCCCCGTAGGCCAGGACAGGGAGGTCCCTGCCCAAGGGGCGTCTGCTCCTTCTCCCCGTCTTCAGGGTCCAGTTTCCCTCGACTCCAGGACCCAGAGTGTGCCTGTGTGTTGAGTGTCAGTCCCCAAACTCTGGGGACTGACGGATGTCAAGCGCTCTTGTTTCTGGGCTCGTTTATTCTCTGGGATGGGAGCTGAGGCCTGTCCTGGGCGTGCCCCTGCTGGCAGGAGCGGGGGATGTGCTCAGGGCCCCAGCCCCCAGCTAGGAGGGCCTCGGAGCCCCCCTCCAGGCAGCCTTGCTGGTCAGCCTCCTAGCACCCCCATGACGCACATCCGATGAGAACCTGCTGCGCTCCACAGGCGGTGGGACGACCCCACCGATGAAGCAGATGTGTGGCGGGACTCTGGCCCGTCAGCATCCCCCACGCCGCCCCGTCCACGCTGCCCTGTCCACGCCGCCTGTTCCAGGCACTCTGCTGACACAGGATGTCAGACCCACAGCTGACCCCGGATTTGCCAAACGGCTGCTGTGCAAAGCCTGGCCGTCCCGCCTGCACACGGGCTCATGGGAACTCCGAAGACGTAAACGGTCAGAGGCCCTTGTGACTCCAGCCACTGCGTCTCAGGTCCCTAGATCCAAGATCCAAATCCCTTAATCCGCATGAGAGCCCTGAGAGAACTCCACTTCTGTCTACGGTGAGGCCAAACTGCCTTCAGGACCGGGGAGCGTGGCACTGCCGACAGCCCCCAGGGCTGGCCTGGGCTCCAGGGACACGCGGAGGAGTGCCATCGTCGCCAGGGGCCAGCTCGTGCTGAGGGCAGGTGTCCATATGTGCTCTGGGCAAGGCTGCTCGCGAGGTTTGGGGAGGAAGACGTACCCTCTAGGGGACCCTGGTCCTCCCAGAAAGGTCCCTCCTGCGGGTCCCCGCTGGGCAGCTCCTGCAACAACAGGACAGCAAGGTGACCCGGCTCCTCGGCAGAGACCAAGGCACGAGCCCCGGGCACCGGACCTGGACTCCCGCCTCCCGGGAGCCACACGATCTCCGCTGAGAAATGTCGACCTCTCCACGTCTCACTGAGCCTCAGATTTTAGAAAGCAACACCTCCCCTGGCACGGTGTCGTCCGACTGCATCTGCAGTGAGTCTGGAAGATGCGGCCGCCTGTGTACACAGTGGTCAAGCGGTGCGGCCCCGTCAGGCTCGCAGCTCGGCCTTTGCTGACGGACGGCACAGCGCAGGTGCCAGGCTGCCCTCGCTCCCCGGCCGCTGGCTGCTGGAGCCCAGGGCGGCAGCGGGGAGGGCGTTCGGGGCCGCGGCCGGCGTGAGTCGCCTGCCAGGCGGCAGCTCCATGGAGTCCGGAGCCCAGCTCAAGGCCGGTTACGGGAAGACGGGGAGGCTCCTGAGCGCATCTGCACGGTTTAGGCACAACGTGCAGAAAGGAACACCAACTACGTGATCCCGGAAGCCTCCGTGAATCGAAAGGGCCCTGGACGGCCTGGAAACTGGCCACTCCGGGAACCAGGGGCCTTGTGGGGACAAGTACCGACACAGCCATTTTCCCCATTTCCAGGGAATCCCTCAAAGCAACGGTCGCTGCATTGAGATCTTTCTGGAAACCCTATTCCATCCCCGGAAAACAGGGCTGCAGGACTCCTGGGCCAATGAAGGGCAGTCCTGAACCCCCCGCCCCCAGAGCACACGGGGTCACTCCTCGCCTGTGTGCTTCCCCCAGCCGAGATCTACAGACTGGGAGGGGCCCGGAAGGTTCTGTGGTCCAGCCTGCCCTCAGGGGCCCTCGGCCAAGCACAGAGAAGGAGCAGGTTTGAGGAGGCCCAGGATGAGGCAGCAGGTACCCGTCCTGATAGAGGGGCCCCCAGGCCTAGGAGGTGCAGGGCAGGGGTGTAGAGGGCACCCGGGGTGGGGGACGCAGGGCCCACGGGACCTCAGGAACCCAGCCGGGCCGAGGGCCGCAGCTGGCCGGGTGCTGGGAAGATGGATTAAATGGGCAGGTGGAGGGCAGGGGGCTCTCCTGGGCAGCAGCCTGAAGCCCCCCCACAGCGCAGATGTCCTCGGGCAGGGCTGAGCCGGAAGCCACCCTGGGGAGGGGGAGGCGGGACAGGGGGCCCCCGCCACGAATCGCCCATCAACACTCGGACTCCCGGGGTCTCTGGGAGCCTGCGGTGCAGGGATGCAGTCGCCTGGCTGTGCGGGCAGCAAGGGGCAGAGCCGAGTGAGAAGCCCAGGCCTGCAGATGTGTGCGTGGCGCAGCCAAGGACAAGAGTATCTCAGCTTGGGCCTGGGCTCAGGCTCAGGGGCTGGGAGGGGGCAGCTGAGTGATGGGGAGACAGCAAGGGCCCAGGGCGACTGGCAGACGAGGATGTGGGCACAGGGCTGGGGGACACCGCAGGGGTGTAGTCCTAGCACGGCCCTGGGGGACAGGCCGGTGGGCAGCTGGGCAGACGCTCCTGGGAGGGGTGAGGCTGATGGACATGCCTGACATGTAGCTGCCAGGGGCCAAGAGGAGACCCCAAGAAGAGTGGACAGGCCCCAGGGTCAGGGTGCTGGTCACCCAGGCCAGGCTCCCAGGATGGGGCTGTGGACACCATCCGGCTCCCGACACTGAATGTGAAACCCCAACCTCACCAGCAGGAGGTAAAGAATGTGCCAGAGGCCCACGGGTCAGCCCATAGGCAGCAAACCCTCAGGTCTGGAGAAAGGTCAATGCCACCTAAAACCCTCCCACCACAGCCTGGGCCATCCGCACAGCCGGCAGGGGGAGCTGCTGCAGGCAGGGCTGCCCTCGGAGGGAGGCTGGGGCTGGGGGCTGGGGGCTGGGGTGGGGGCTGGGAGTTGGGAACTGGGGGCTTCGGACTGGGATTGGGGGCTATGGGCTGGGTACTGGGGCCTGGGGGCTTTAAGCTGTGGGCTGGGGACTAGGGGTTGGGGGTTGGTGGCTG